>JAEAOA010002332.1:1367500-1580000 GCA_016746295.1 Potamilus streckersoni | reverse complement strand
ATTTGAAAAGTCAGAAACGAAAACTTGTATTGCCATTAGAGAAAATGCTACTTGTATTTACACACATTGCTTTCAAAATCAAGCACTTATATGAATAGTCCATAAAATCGTTCACAGAGAGAGAGAGAGAGAGAGAGAGAGAGAGAGAGAGAGAGAGAGAGAGAGAGAGAGAGAGAGAGAGAGAGAGAGAGAGAGAGAGAGAGAGTAGTTAAATGCGTATCAACGTGCTTGTTTGATAGAGTTTCGACAAAAGGTATGACCGCAAAAATGTTTGTTCTTGGACTAAAGGATTAAAGGCGATAAAAGGCTTGTTACTCACTGATTAATGAATACATACTAATTAAATTAAATTTGCCTAAGAAATTCGTGAACCCCAGCGTTAATACGTGATTATTTTTCCTCCGTATGACACGAACGATTAGCTCAATTGACGATTTACCCGCGTGAACAACATGTCATCCACTAATTACATCGTAACAACAGAAAGCTATATAAGGCATCGAACAAGTGACGCACACTATTCAAGACTTATTCATAGTTTTTGTAGAAAAAGAAAATAGCAAACAGAACAGCTGAAGTAAATATGCACCCTTTTAGTATCGAATCCATAACAAAGGAGGACTGGAAGAGGCAGACATCTCCAAGTGGAATAAGTGACATGACCTTGTATGGACAGCCTTCTCCAGGAACTGACACCGTAAATAACGACTCATCAAGTCCATCTGAGACAGTAAATAACGACCCATCAAGTCCATCTGAGACAGTTGCTTTGCGGTCAGCATCACAGTTCTGCCCAGAAAGCACAGATGAGATGAACAACAACAACAACGACACAGAAAACATCGCCGAAACTCATTTGTGTTTGGACAAATACGTCAACAATTCAACGGATAATAATTCTAACGATTCAAAGCCAGAACATTCTTATATAGCTCTGATATCTATGGCAATTTTGAGTTCTCCAAGCAAGAAACTTCTATTGGGAGACATTTATCAATACGTGATGGACAATTTCCCTTACTACAACAATAAAGACAAAGCTTGGCGAAACAGTATTCGGCATAATTTGTCCCTTAACGAGTGTTTTATCAAATGTGGACGAGCTGACAATGGAAAGGGTAACTTTTGGTCCATTCATCCCGCTTGCATTGACGATTTTTCAAAAGGAGACTTCAGACGAAGACAAGCCAGGAGAAGAGCTCGCAAATGTATGAAAGACTTTGGAGTCAGCGACTTGCCGCTCGGCTACAGATGCAACATAGGGTATGTTCCAATGAGTTCGTCACTTATCGGATATGCACCTTACCAAGGACACTCTCTTTATTACCAGAGTGCATCCCCATTTGCGTGTCCACTTCCCAGACAACCTTCGCAAAGTGCGCGACTCCACCCCTCCACATTCATTCAAAGACAACCGCTACCGACGACGCTTTCGCAACAGACTGCTTTTTCGAACTCGGCATTCCAGTCTACTCTTCAAGGGTGGTAATTATTTTTAAATTTGTGCAATTTTAAGGAACTTTCCAATTGTGCATTGCTACCTAAATATTTTGCATCGATCACGATACGTGTGCATATATATATATATATATATATATATATATATATATATATATATATATATATATATATATATATATATATATATGTTTAATTGGTACACATAATGTAAGCAATTGTAAGCTGTAGGAAAATGTTATGTTTGAAAGACCTTGTAATACAGGGATGATTACTAATAAGTAAAATCATAGCAATATACTTTTAGGACTTTTCCTTAGAGATTGTGTCTAGAATTGATGCACATCAACGATTAGAATCGATCTGCAAATTTGGACTTGCATTGGTCCGAAATGGAATAATGGACTTCGATGGACCAATGAAATATTGGCGCACATTTTTTTTTCCTGTTATCGACACTGGAACGGAATTAAGAATTGGATTTTTGTCCATTACGGGATTTTAAAATGGCATTAAAATGTTTGATTCTATCTGCTATTGAAAAGAAGATTGAATGTTTAGGAAGGAAAACAAAAATCAATAAATTGCGGTGTTATATCACTGGACTGTTAGAGGAAAAAAGCAAATCGTCTTTGACAATATTTCCCGAATTTAAGATTTAAATAAAATAAAATAAAATCTTTCCATTTTTATTTATTCTTAACTTTGAAACACATTTCTTTATAAAAAAAAATGCTTTTTATGCAAAAATGTATACTGAAACTTGACAGAGCCAAGCTTTTCACAATGTGAAAGTTTAAAATAGCAATCGCCAGTATTCTTCGTAGCAATGGTGTACATATTTTAGGTTTCACTAATGAAGATATTCAGAAGAAAACAAACAACTTTATCTGGTAATATTTGATGGACTGTGTATGTGTACAATGTATATCTGATCACAAAATGTTTCATTTTAATTTAATTCCATGTTAAAAGTATTGATCCATTTTTCGAATTTAATTTTATATTTGTTTGGGGGGGGGGTCTAGCTAAAATGTTAAGTTTAAGGTTTATTTTGACCATCCCCCCCCCAAAAAAATGAAATATACATTTACTGATTTATTATTAACTCATTTTGATGATGAGGAGGAAAAGGAGGTGGATATTCTTTTTCTTTTTAATCCTATTATTATTGTTATTATTATTATTATTATTATTATTATTATTATTATTATTATTATTATTATTATTATTATTATTATTATTATTATTAGTAGTAGTAGTAGTAGTAGTAGTAGTAGTAGTAGTAGTATTGTCATTATTATTATTATTATTATTAGTAGTAGTAGTAGTAGTATTGTCATTATTAGTATCATTATTATTATTGTTATTATTATTATTATTATTATTATTATTATCATTAGTAGTAGTAGTAGTAGTATTGTCATTATTATTAGTAGTAGTAATAGTATTAGTATTGTCATTATTATTATTATTATTATTATTATTATTATTATTATTATTATTATTATTATTATTATTATTAGAAGTAGTAGTAGTAGTATTGTCATTATTATTATTATTATTATTATTATTATTATTATTATTATTATCATTATTATTATTATTATTATTATTATTATTATCATCATCATTATAATAATACTAATAATAATAATAATTATTATTATTATTATTATTATTATTATTATTATTATTATTATTATTATTATTATTATTATTATTATTATTCTCTAATACTTTGATTTATATAACTCAAAATACGTGAATGCAATACAATATTACAAATTTCGACATATGTAATAGTCTCAGAGGTTGACAACTCTAATCCAATCGAAATGGTCCTTGAATACCACTGCACAAAAATATTACTATTAATGCTAGTTCTGAATGATGGCAATCGGACGTGCATAATATTCGTGCTATATATTTAATAATGCATAGGTTCTAATAATACACGTACAGTACAACATTTTGTCACTGACACAAAGTGTAGATTTATTTTTGTGTATTTCGTTTTTTCTTTTTTTCAACAAAAAATGATATTCGCATAATTTATTTATGTTAAATATGCATTACATGCATATAAGGATGGATATATATATATATATATATATATATATATATATATATATATATATATATATATATATATATATATATATATATATTTATATATATATATATATAATGACAAACAAGAATAAGGAACTTGAATCTATTTTTATGGGAAACTCAACTTTGCCTATTGTCCAAAGTAAGTATAGTACAACTTCTTAAGTATACTTGATATGAACATATGCATTATGGTGTGAAAATTCAACTATCGATCGGTATATTTAAATACGAACCTATCCAAATGCTAAGTAAGAGTCAATTGAATTAATTTATCCAAAGCTAAATGGTCTTGTGGGTTATCTGATAAGCGAGGTAAGTTAAGATTCTATTAAGATGGGACCATCTCAGAGGTTAGATGAAGCTGTAGTGGACTAATTCTATCATTGATACATTTTTGTCAAATTAATTACAATCTAGTTCTCTCCTAAAAACGTGTTTAGAAACGTATTTGGAATGCGCGCGCGCAAGCACCCACACACAAACACACTTTTTTTTTATTAGATTGACATTGAAAGAAAAATCTAATGCATTAAAAGGTCAAGAACGACATTTAAATGCTTGAATTATAATGGATTTTGTTTGCTTTTACACATCAACATGTCTGAGGTCAATATTTTGTGAAAGACTATATTGCTATTTAATTCACGTGGTGTGTTTAGCACATGCATTAGGAGGATTTCTAAAATGATATACACTAGGAGATTTCAAATGACTCTTGTAATGCACAGAACTTCAGAGGATTTGGCACAATTATCTCCACATTGACCAAAGCAAAATTTCAGAAATCCATTTACGGTACTTAGTAAACTTAATCATGCCATTGACCTATATTTCAAAGGTGTGCTGATATAGTACATATAATAACATTAAACAACAAATACAGAAATATGTTGATTTTATATGTATTTTTTACTGTAGTATAAGTCATGCTGTCGACAATATTGATCTAAATGGTTCCTATAAATATCAGACAATTTTAGTAATTTTGGATTTCAACGGTAAGAACAAACATTAAAATAAGCATAGCATTACACGTATCAAAAAGAAATTAATAATAATAATAATAATAATAATAATAATAATAATAATAATAATAATAATAATAATAATAATAATAATAATAATAATAATAATAATAATAATAATAATAATACTTTGGCAAATTATCAATCAAACGAATGGTATTGGCACAGGCATTTTTTAATAAACCTATCATACTACGTCATGGTACTAAACTTCGTAAATTCCCTTATCGGATTCATGAGTCATTTACACCAACATGGTTAATGGCTGCTTTTTCGATGACCTATTTCCATAATTTTTATTTCTCTATAAGACCATCCATCTCCTAAACGTTTTTCGTCTCCTAAACATTTATATTCTTCATAAATAACCCAATCATCCGTTACTTTCTATAAATAGGTACGGAAATTAATATTTAGTAGATACATAATCTGTACTCGCTTAACAATCAATTCAAACTGCAAACAACAATCAACCCGATCTACCGTAGCATAATGCACTTACAGAGTAGGGTCTATAATGTCTGTTCTGCTGATTACTCCTAACGAATCGTACAGTCCCATATCTTCCGGCGCATTATTTGACCTATAATCGAGTAAATACGGTGACAGGACAAGGAGCTTTACGGTTACAGAAGGAAGAAAAAGATAATAAATTATGAACCCTCAATTTTGTATGTTTTGCAACATCGTGTAAATAATTTTATGAGCAACTTCTACCGATTTCTTTGTCATGCGTATTCTATTTCTTAATAGAATTGTTAAATCCCAAACCATATGTCTTGTAAGAAGATAATTGGTGAAACTACATCGACCACCCCAGTTAAATCCGACACACGAACATACATTACACATCATCTGTAACATTTCTTGCTTTGTACATTGTCTGAAGTTGTGCATTCTCACTACCAACTATGAATTTTTATCTGCACTATGGAGTTTTCGTCAGCTACAGAAATACCGATGGAATGCCTAAGTGCAGACATCTTCGCAATCAAAATTTAGATTGGTAAACTGACATTATCTTTCTATTTCCTGCCTCTGTTTCTTAATTGGTTGTCAAAATGTATCTATTGTTTGAAAACTAATGTGAATTAAAACTATAGTTTATAAAAGCAAATATGATGAAAAATGAGCGATACGTTTATTGTCTGTGCCACTTTTACTGATTTCTTTGACATTCATATTTTTTGTTTCAGTGCCGATAAAAGTAATAATAATTTGCACGGCACAGAAGCCTCAAACACAGGAGATAAACAAACTTACGTACTTGTGAATAACGCGGTTTTTATTTTAGTTCTTAAATTTATTTTTAGTGTCGAAAAATCAGATGCTGAATTATTGTCAAAAACTTTAAACGAAATAAGACGGCAATGTCGACGTACTTATTAACCATCTTATTGTACGACGAGATATACTTGTTCTTATTTTAAGTAAAAGTCTAATTCAATACTTGATAATGGGTGTCTTTTTCCAACTGTAAGTAGGGTGGGAGTGGGTGATTGTTCCAATATTAAAGGTGCGGATAATCCAGATTCCTGATATTATCGAGGTATTACCGTACCGAGCTGTCTTTCAAAAAAAGATTACTTTTGCAGACATTTTTATTGAAAGATTAATTAATTGATTAATACGTAGGATAAATTTGTGATTTTCATTTAAGATTTAGGAAAATGTTGGAAACTATTGATAAAATATTTATACTTTATAGTCTTTTAGACTTTATATCAGCAATAATAATAATAATAATAATAATAATAATAATAATAATAATAATAATAATAATAATAATAATAATGATGATGATGATGATGATGATGATGATGATGATGATGATGATGATGATGATGATGATGATGATGATGATGATGATGACGACGGTGATGATGATGATGACGATGATGGTGATGGTGGTGTGTTTATATTAGTAATACAGGATACAGGCTCATGATACATATCCATACATCGTGCAGTACAAAAGGCGTTTGAGTAACTAACATCGTTTCCATTGGAAATGTTATACATGTAAGTAATAGTTATCGAATATTTCTTTTTTGGAGTGAAATACAAATGTATATTACAAAGAAATCACACGATATATACATATTAAAGAGAGCAATAACGTCTGAATACAGCAAATGGAAGTTTTGCGATTTTTATGTATGGTTTATGTAGTCCGATAAATCAACCCACAAAAGTTATACAACTAATACAGAGAACTATTTTTACTACACCACCTTAGGCCAGTCAAATCATGACTTTAAGCCACATTTCGCCTTTTGCGTTGTATCAAGATTACAACCATGACGTCAGTAACCGGCATCTGCCAACGACGAAACAGTTCCTTCTCGTTTATTCCATTGTTTAATTTGCCAGTCTCCAATCATAAATACTGCGAATATAGTCGCACAATCAATATACACATCTAGATTTTAATAAGAACTACCGCACTCTAGGGCAGAGATTCTCATGCGACTCTGACCTGAATTCACCAAAAGTAAACCATAGCATCATGGAAACTCACCAACACTTTCCTGCATGACTTTTGCTCCTAGTAATTGGCTGAGGAATATTTCTTCAGGGCCTACTTTCTATAACCAAACAAGTTGTCATAAAATTCTAAGAATTCGTTAAAACGGAGCTATAAAATATTCTTCCTAATTCATTATATATGATTACAAACGGAGTAGGCTTTGATGTGCAGAGAATATATTTACAAAATGACAAATAAACTTTTCAATATCCTTGGCATCAGAAAACTCCCAAACCTCGGCTCCATAGTTAGAAATATGATATATATATATATATATATATATATATATATATATATATATATATATATATATATATATATATATATATATATATATATATATATATACTAGTCTAAAAGATAAGCCATCCAGTTACAGGTAATTACCAAGTTGTTAAAGACTTTGTTTCAAAATATACATAGCCTTCCTTGAACGTTTGCAAAGATAGATTTCAGACATATATAACATGAATTTTTTAAAGGGAATATGCTTACTTGATACTTATAATATGATTCGATCTTTGCCTCAGTATGGTCAGAGTGCCACTTTTAGCAACTTCGGAGATAGCCACATTTGCAAAACAGAACCACTCCTGCTTTTTTATTTTTTGTTTCCATTTTTGGCAGTATGTATGCAACCTATTAAGCAGATTTTGGAACCTTTGGGCAGTGTCAGCCAAGACAATTTAATCTTCTGCATACAACGTAAAATAATTATAACGTTTCTACCGGAACTTCCGCGTTTCCTTCAGCTAGAGGGTTTCAGATTGTTAAAAAAAAAATAGAGTAAAACCTCCAGGCGAATCTCCTTTTCAGTGTTTATTCTATCTAGAGTCCTATGGACTAGTAGAATGTTTATATTTTCATTTATCAGATCAACAGAACTGGAAATATTGATTAATTCTGAACAAATACACATAAAGTTGCAGACGTGATATTGCATTACACACCAGTACGCAAATTCATTACAAGGCGCCAGAAAAGTTGTGCATTTTTAGAGCATAATGCAGATAAATAGTTATTTTCTTTTGTTTCAATTTATATTGATTTTGCTTGCTTCATAAAAGTGTATGTGTATTTTGCATTTATAGCGTAGCTTTAATAATTTTTCAATCATATTGCTATGATGTCTCTCGTGTGACAGTTTATTTTGATACCTAGCACTGGGCATCATGCCGCAGACATGTATCATGATATCCCAGTCACATTATCCTGACACCAGGCCGATCAGTTCTAACACAAACCTCTTAATGCTGAGCGCCTAAAGAGGCAGCTGTTATTACCATTTTTATAAATATTTGGTATGACTCGGCCGGAGTTAAAATCCGATTCCGAGGCGGAAGTTCTGACCACTAGGCCATAGAAGCTGTTCTTGAAAGAGATTATATATATATATATATATATATATATATATATATATATATATATATATATATATATATATATATATATATATATATATATATATATATATATATATATTATATATATATGTATATATATATGTATATATAGATATTATATATATATATATATATATATATATATATATATATATATATATATATATATATATATATATATATATTTCTGAAGCATTTATAATCATCAAGTGCTTCAATTTGCCTTCTATAATGTCTTAGATATGTCAAGGCTTTACTATAGTGGCTATGCAATCTCTGTCAGACCTGACTTTTAGAAAGTTGCCATGGAGATGGCACAGCTGGTATTATCTTTATACTGATTGTCTTCATTGTGTTTGCTGCATCGTGGTAAATATCAGCAATTGTTTCTACGCATTGATTGAGTTTGCTATTGCTGGTATAATTTAAAACTTTATCCATATTTTGAGATAATATATCCTTATAATTATTTCTTTTTAGAAAAGATAGACCTTTTCCACCATGTGTATGTATCTACTTTATTGCCCACAGTCACTTAAAGCTGTTTGTTTTAATTTGCCTATGTAGTCGAGGAAAATACAATGTGCATTTAATCATTCTAATCTATCATCTATGTAAAAGGATGATAGTCTTTTTCTAAAATACATACGTTTGTTAAAACAAACTATTGCTGAAGCAGAATTGCCCTGGATACATGTATTTTCCACATGACTTTATATGATCCGCATCCTTAATCCAGCCATCCTAATCCAGCCATCAGACAGAAGCAATGTAAGTTTACAACATCCTACCTTTTCAAGACTGACTTCACTTAATGGAAGCCAAATAATGTATAAAATTGATGTCAAGTTCGCTTCAGTTTACATGAGAAATAATTTTATATGCAGAGAAACCAGCAGCACCCTAAGCCTATTAGATCCATGACATTAATATTGGCCGCCATGTATTATCGTGTGCTGAAAATGACTTTAAGTCCTACAACAAAGACTAGTTGCCTGCCTTGCATCATTGTACAGGTTTGTCTTTGCAGCTTAAAGATTTTCTTAATATTGCATCAGAAGTATATTGCATATGATAACACAATAGTCAAAACGAGGCCATACACAATAGTCAAAACGAGGCCATACACAATAGTCAAAACGAGACTATATATAGATGTTGTAAGAAGTGGCAATGCACTGTTTTGGAATGAAATACTTTATTTTCCTATTGGCCAAAGAAAAGAATTTGTTTTTTGTAATAAGACTTATAATCAGACCAAACTTAATTATTGTCTACAAATATACGAATATTTTTTTTTAATAAACCACTTTCAGTTTTTATTAGCATAAAAAGGCACAAGTCATCTGTCTTTAATTTTACTTTTTTTAGCTGTGTTTTCATTAACGAAACTTTTCTTTAATCTGTATTTACAACTCTGCCATTTTCCTTACACCATATTTTAAGCTTGCTTAGAACCATTTGAAGATTATTTTCAAATTCAGTAAAGTAAAAGGCGTTATTGCTATTTTGATTTTTGTGGAAAGGCTTTCTGTTTGTCTTTTGGAATGGTTTACTGCATAAATTATTTAAATCTGGAGTGAGAGAGAAAATGCTTAAAAAGCACGTATATGTGTCCAGTTTTGAATAGCTTATAAAATATATCAAAACAGTCTGATGGTAGAGAGTTTAAAAATCAGTTCATTTAAAGAATGAATATCAGATTGTACAAATAAAGGACATCCAATAGATTGGACAATCTCTCTGCCAACACTCTTAAATAGTTATAAATAATGGCTGAAAATTCAGCACTACATTGACACATTAAATCAACATTTAGTATCTTTCTAATGAACACAGCAGTGACTAATTCAACAGAGACCTGGCAGCAACACATATATAAATAACTAATTTAATGCGATTTATTCATTGCCACTGGTATTAGCCATTAAACGGTACGTGTCTGGCCTTGTGTTCGAATCATCATTGTAGGCCAGGGCACCATGCTACTTTTCACTGTTCGGAACGATGTTCCCGCAATGACGTCATTACATATTAGATTTTTCAATGTATAAATGAGCATGCTACAGTTTCTGACTTATAGTAATTACTGTTTCAGCAATTTGTTTTATCAAACGTTATGCTTTAAAGTTTGAATAATGTAATTTAGAGGGAATTGAAGAAAAACCGGCGAAGACAACAGTTGTGCCAACTTGAATATCATCGACTTTCACAGCAAAGTCTAGAAATAATCCTCGGATGTAATTGAGAACTATATTCTGACCGTCATTTGACAGGTCAGTACTATACTGTCTCTGTTTTTGGCGGGATTTATGATTTCTTGATTTCAAATATTTCACAATATATCCAACAACGTTTAAAAAATATGCATATTTACAAATTGTCTTCAAGAATAATTTCCAAGATTTCATAATAATAATAATAATAATAATAATAATAATAATAATAATAATAATAATAATAATAATAATAATAATAACAACAACAACAACAACAACAACATCGCGATAAGTGGCATCAACTCTAATTGCAGAATGGTTAAAAAAGAGCTATCGGGATGTAATAAAGATCAATTTGATGTGCATAACTGCAAACAAATTATATTACAGCTAAATGTACAGTTCAACTTCATAATATTAGTGTATGACGATTGAACAAAAATAGACATAATATATGGAAACAAAGACAGATTTAAAATAACACACGCTGAATCAGTACATGTAGTTGTTGAATGGCAGGTAAGATACATTATTTAATATTTCTATACTATAATTATTTAATACATCTTTACTAACATCCTCCATGTCCAGCACCTTATACTAAAATCAATCATTCGTGGGAACAAATTAGACGGTAAAAATTTAAGTAAAATTTGCTGAAATAAAGAATAGTCACAGCTTACCTAAACAATTTTACACGAGCGAGAAAAAAAGCAATGTTGGCATGTAAAGGTCTTTGTTGGACACGCTGATGGCCAATGGAAGTAAGAAATGTTTTTCATAAATTTTTATATAATATTACGATGATGGATTCATATTCAATTTGAAATGTATGTCTATGTCCTGTGCCGTTTTATATATAGAATTTTTTCATCATATATTCCTTCAAATGATTTCTCATAATGATTATGCTCTTCAGGTAGATACAATATACTTTGAAAGTATCCAGTTGATACATTATACATTGAAAGTATACAGTTGATACATTATACATTGAAAGTATACAGTTGATACATTATACATTGAAAGTATACAGTTGATACATTATACATTGAAAGCATACCGTTGATACATTATACATTGAAAGCATACCGTTGATACATTATACATTGAAAGCATACCGTTGATATATTATACTTTAAAAGTATACGGTAGATACATTATACATTGAAAGCATACCGTTGATACATTATACTTTAAAAGTATACCATTGATACATTATACTTTAAAAGTATACGTTAGATACATTATACTTTGAAAGTATACGGTAGATACATTATACTTTGAAAGTATACCGTTGTAATTGCTTTTGACCAAGCAACCCGTCATAAAAAAAAAAGTTATTTGAATTCGTTTGCTGTAAAGGCATGGTGCCTTGGAATCTTTTCGCAAAAACGTTCCTATATTTTATTTTAAATCGAGAAAAAATAAAGATTATCTCAGAATGTAGACCCTAAATGACATATCAGAGAAGATTTTCTATAATTTCTACGTATGTTTTGGGGCAGATGAGATTACATCTCGAGTAGTTAATGTGGCATTGACAATACCAGATGACATGCAGTAATGTTCATTTAAATGGGTAATTTTTAATGCTTATTATATAAGAAGTAAATGTAATTTGTAAAATAATTTTTATCTAAAGTATGTAAGCAAAATCACTGTTGTTTGAAAATTGTGTTGTTATAGTTTATCTTCATAAAATTAATTAAAAGGTTCCATAAAGATAATGCACTTTATAAATAGCAAATATATAACTTTCCTAGTGAAGAATTTAGTGTATTTGTTAATCTGCATAATATTTGTTCCAGTCAATATCAAAGTCAATCTCGGTTTTGTTATTGTATTTTTTATTGATATTTACAAATGTAAAAATTGTTCTTCAAATCTTCAAACACAATTGTGATATATATATATATATATATATATATATATATATATATATATATATATATATATATATATATATATATATATATATATATATATATATATATATATATATATATATATATATATATGCAATAAACTGACGACAAATGGTACGAAACTAGTAACTAACTAGCCTTACCAGTTTCGTACTGTTCGTCGTCAGTTTATTGCATCTATTTTAATTAATTCCTGACACACGTGATCCCTTGGTGGATCCAGTACGCTTGAAAGGGTTGTTTTTCGCCATATGATTTGTCTTTATATATATATATATATATATATATATATATATATATATATATATATATATATATATATATATATATATATATATATATATATATATATGTTATGTGAGTGTGTGTGTATGTGTGTAAATGGTACACCGCTGCCGCGTATTGATAACGATTCGCGATAAACACACAAAATACTGTACATTTTCGATACACATATTAACGTATTGGTCTTTAATATTTGGAATGTCTATCAGTAGTATCGATGTGCCGTTTTGTATGTGTTGATATATTGAGTGTATTTCCATCATTCAGACTACAGACAGATATGAACTTACTATCGGCTGATATGCTATTGTCATTCCCGACAAGAAAAAAAAAACATCCAAACAGACTATCTGTTAGGTGTCGGTGATTTACATCATCATGTTAGACCATATATCAGGCTACTCCATTTAATCAGGAAAATATATGCTTAAATTTCAATAAAATTCGTAGGCATTACTCAAGAATACATCACGTCATTACATATCATTTACTTGTGTCATCTATTCCAACAGATTGGTTGACCTCTCTTTAAAACGAACTAAAGCTTGATACAGCTGAACAGGGACATTTATTAGACAAGTTCGAGGAAGTTAACACATGTTATATTCTCTATAAACACAATTATAGCAAACTGAATGGCCAATAGTATCAAAGCATTTTAATGGTATGTTGATAAATCACATAAATGCACCCTGGTTATGAAAATGAATTCCAAGAAACATTTCTCATACGTATTTTAGAAAACGATATTTTGTATATAAATTTCAAATTCACTGCACATCAATGTACATTTTCTCTGGAATGAACGAAGTGAATATGTTTTGCTTATAGTGACAATGCATCTATGTACATGTTTTATTTAGAGCTCAAATATGTATTCAAAGACAATAATATAGATTTAAATAATAATTTTAGTTCATGTTTTCTTTGGTATGGGACTAGTTAATTTCATATTATGTTTTGCAAAACATTTTATTTTAAGCGTGGTAATTTGCAAAAAGAACTTCCTTCCATTGAATTTTCTGACTTGATTCTATATGATCCATATGACATAGAAAACAAAAACTGGTTTTCATTAAATGTAAGTCTCTCCAAGTTATTCCCAGTCCGTAGAAAAAAAAAACTGTTCTTGCAAAGTTTTCTTTTTCTCTCATTATGTCAATTAATTGTTTTAGTTTTAGATCTCTCTCTCTCTCTCTCTCTCTCTCTCTCTCTCTCTCTCTCTCTCTCTCTCTCTCTCTCTCTCTCTCTCTCTCTCTCTCTCTCTCTCTCTCTCTCTCTCTGTATGCATTACAAAATAGAGCTAATCCAAGCATAATAATATAAATTGTTTATATATGTATTTTTTTTTCTTACGCAAAATAAAGAATTAAACAGAGATATATCGATTAACCATTTCATTCATAATATAAATGTCCTCTCATTTAACTGGCCAAAAGAGACTGACGAGCTGAAATTAAAATTAAAGAATTTTAATATCACATATTGTGCCGAAGACTTATACAGCTGAAAAGGTTGACCATTATAGACCACGTGATCAACATTAGTCGCTGATGAAGGCAAGTGTGACATTAACGTAAGATATGTATGCTCTGAGTATGGGAAATTACTAATGACCCCATGTCTGATTTTATTTAAATTGCTAAGAATCATCTTCCAAGTGGTTAACGTTATCTCTTGATGCAGCTGCAAAGTTAGTAAAGTCCTTGTTTTCTTTGAAAGTTCTACAATGATCGGTGTTGTGATGAACAGGTTTTCTTTGAAAGTTCTACAATGATCGCTGTTGAGATGAACAGGTACAAACTTTAGGAGACCGTACACATACTTTTATAAAGTTATGTGTTACTACAAAATACTTTACGTGTGAGAATCTTGAACTTACATCTTCTATATTATGAGATCTTGTAACAAGTGGTAAATGAGCTATCAACGTACGTTGGAAGGCAAAGCAGTAAATTCTTCATTCAACATATTCTCCATAAAGTTGAACAACCAATACGTTCGAAGCAAAATATCAAGAAGGTAAATGCGGTTGATCCGATGCAAAACATATATATTTATTTTGAAAATGAGATTGGCATTTTTTTTTCGGTGTTTAACTGCACGGGAAACAACAAGTATGTTCCCGAAGCAATATGAGTAATGTAGCATTTTTCTCCTCCATAACCAGTTGCCCATAGCGGAAAAAAGCTGGTCCAATGAGAAAGTTGAAGTTGAAATTTCGATATCGTATGTCGAGAAATCCAGTATCACGTGTTGGATCAAATTGCATGTCCTAAAAGTTCCATTTTCTAGATCGAGATTTTAGATTGTATATGCTGAATTATACAGTGGTTTTTTTAAAGTTCTATGTCCTATGTCGACGTTTTAAAGTGTATATTTTGAATTACACAGTGGTGGTTGAAATGTCAGTATCATTTGTCGAGAATCCTTAATTCACACGTTGTATGAAACTGTTTGTGACGAAAGTTCCATTTTATATAGCCAACCAGTATTTAGATTTCATCTGCTGAGTTGGACGGCAACAAGAAGCAGCTTCCTTGTTTACGACAGCGACCTCTAGCGAAAAGAAATCATAATAATTATCTACTTGTGAATGGTAACTTTCAAACTGTAAATGCATGAAATGTAATGGCGCCTCATACTTGAATACACGAATGATCTATCGTAATACTCGATATTATTTTGAATTGTTAAAAGTGGACATTGTGTAATGTTACTTTTAACAGCAACACATCATTTCACTATATATATAAAAAAAAACATTTCCGCCAAGCACAATAAGATATCCAATCGCCGCTGAAAATTCAACAGAGACAATCTAAAATCTCATCATACGAAATGGAACTTAAAGCACGGTCAATGTGATTAAACAAACGACATATGACATTAAAATTGCAACAACCTCTGATCTAAAGCTCGGCATTGGATATCAAATTTTCAACTAGTGCTGTTATATTAACTCGAACACTTCGAGAAGAGCTGTAGCGAAAACCGATTTAAAAAAAAATTCTTTAAGCTCATGAACAATGCCGTTTTTTGGTAAGACAATGGAAAATATTAAATGAATATGAATCCATCATAGTAATATTATATAAAAGTTCATGAAAAAATTTCTTCCTTCCAATGGCCATCAGCGAAAACCGATTTTGAAAAAAAAACTTCTTTAAGCTTATGAACAATGCCGTTTTTTTTTTGTAAGACAATGGAAAATATTAGAAAACAAGTAAATATCGAGTTAGTTAATGATATCAATCGCAAAAATAAAGTTGTATATGACGATTATTTTATTAGCATGAACATTGTTAATAAAAACCTTGTCGCGATACAAAGAAAAAAGAAATGTAAAACTAAACAAGTTTATTTACGTTGGAGCTCCTGTGTTAGATGTAATGAAATCTGTATGCACTTGACGATGGTGTTAGTTTTACAAGAGCAATGACTATTCAAACAAATCACCATTATCTTTAAACAGATGTCATTATCAAACGCGGTTTAAGTAATTTTGATGACACATTTTATTATGAAGATGGAGAAGATACATTTGCACATGGGTACTGTCATGATGATAGATCTATATTTGACAGCTGCGGTATGAAATTTTGCCTAAACTTTAGAATTAATGTTTAAAAATTTGACAGAAGTACATTGGATTATATTTGACCTAAAGCTATTCACGCCTTGTTAGGATAGGGGTTGGTGGGTAAAGGTTTCGGATTATATTTGGGTTGGAACCAGCACATTTCATCTTGTTTCATACATGGATTTAATAGTCCTGAATCAAATTTTCTCTGACCTTAGTCAGAACCCTGGCTGCCACTATTCGCTGTACCTATCTACCTGTAAAGTCTTGGTTTAGCTCAACCAATCCAAACATGTCTCACTGCAACTGACAATTTGATTCCAGGACTATTAGATCCATGTATGAAACAAGTAACACTATAAGAGAACAACAATAGACTAACTTGAGGAAATAGTTGAAATATGTGAAAACTAGTCAAAGCAGCAACATTGTGTTGAAAACTTTCGGAATAAAATTGTTGAACTTAATGACATTGACTTTGATATTGACTGGAACAAATATTATGCAGATTAACAAATGCGCTAACTTCTTCACTAGGACAGTTATATATATTTGCATATTCGGATGAGAGTCTATGATAAAAAGATATAGCGAAACGGATGACTGATACGAGAAATATTCCACCAATTAAACAGATACCGTATAAGCTTCATTTCCCTCAGAAAGTCGAAGAAAGAAATAAGGTGCAATATTTATTAAATTGGGATGTACTACGTCATTGGGTAGGTTCTTCTTTACTAATAAAGTAAACAGATTGATAATATTGTTTAGTGAATGACTGTCGCCGTTTGAATTATGTGGGCAAGAAGACTGTATATTCCGTCCTCAAAGTAGAGGAATTGCTCGAAGATTTCAGCATCTGTCAATACCTTACTTGCTTAGATTGATTGTCTATAAGCCATCAGGTACCAATTACAGAACAAAAAAGAGAAAGCTGTATTTGTTTTCTGGAGAGGCATATACGAGTTTACCACTGTCCAGTGCTCCTTTTGAAAGGGTTCGACCAATATTGCACAATACATGACTTGGCTTCTGAAGAATGATGTAACCTGGGACTGGAATTGTGACTGACTGCTAACTGGCATTTAACATTCTAAGAAATCAACTTCACACATCGCCAGTGTTAGGTTATCTTGACTTTTTCAGACCATTCTCAATGTATTGTGACAATTATTGGTTTGCTTTGGGAGTTTCTTGCCTCAAAAGGATAAAACTGGTATCGAAAAACACAGGTGGTTAACGCGAGCTTAATGATAAAAACAAAAGGAAGAAAAATAAAACATACTGATTAACAAAATTTATTCATATTACCCATATGACATGTTCTATACCCACATGACCCGTTCTGACATTGGACTCTACCTATAATGCAGAAATAAGACATCATCGATCTGCTGCTGCTTTATCCGTCTCTGATAGCACACGGCCATAATCTATGGCTTATTTTACTCCTGACATATAGTTCTATTCATCAAGTCAAAATTGATATTTATGTGTTGCACCGAACCGACGTGACTGGCTCTGAAACTTACGAATTGCGCGAAGTTTTACTGTCGGGACGAAATTAATCTTCGCTAGCCAAGGTTCCAATAACTCCATCTACACCTTGGTATATCGAGCTGATATTTCTGAGCTATGGGTCTTTGAATTTCACTGGATGCGGCAGCATCCACCGCATCCAATCAAACTTAAGTTGTTTAAATTTGAACATTGTTTCCTATGTGATCGAGACAAAAGGGAGGATACAAATTGAATGGTTTGTTAAATAAGTAATTTTCCACTGTCGGTCCATGTTTGTACAAAGACATTTCACTCAAATACACGTGTAATGGCTTACCTCTGGTACTTAGTCATACTTTCAATGTTACTTATTGCAACGTATCCTTTTTAGGTCAATTTCAAACACCGTTTTAGATGGATGTGCAATGCACCACGCTAATGGTTAGTGGACATTATATACTAAGGGAGGCAACACATGAAATCCAATAGATGTCGCTAGGACAAACACCAATACAGCTGTTCGATCCGCCAAGGTGTACATAGGGTTATCAAAACCTTGGCTAGCGAAGATGGGACGAGGTTACGCTCATCCGCGACTTGCAGTACTTAATAGAGATACAGTTTTTTGGGGACTGATACATTCCTTCAATAATCTAATGGATATTAAAACAAAGTAAAAAGCAGGTAGTGGGACATCATATGCAAAAACGAGATGCACAAACAACTCAAGAAAATTAGATCAAATCTGTTCGAACTTAATATGCTCTATATTTCGAAACCTACTGACTGAAAATCTCTTGTGCATATATACAATATAAGGGTATGAAATGATTGGCTTAAAAGTTGTTATTGTGATTTTTGGCAACTAAGCTGGCTGACTCGTTAAATGTACGACTGAATGGTAAGTAGAAACTTACTTTTGCATCTACCGCTGTTTTCAGATTAATAAAGGAAAGTACACTGCTCAAGATTACCCCAAATATTTACATTCTAAACATCTCATCGGCCAATACCATGTGAGTGTACTTATAAACCACAACACTAAGTCCGTCGACAGGTTGGCGATTTATAATTGGAACCAGTGCCGGGTTGTCCAAGCGGCAAACGTAGCATGTGCTACGGGTCCCGCACTTTCAGGGCCCTACACTAATTGCTTTCAAGCTATCAATTACAATAATTACTGCATGTAAATAATACTATTACTGAAATGTCATATGTTTCGTATTATCTGGCTGTACAACAAATGAAAAAATGCATTTTTTTTACATTGCAAGTTACAAATTTATATGTTTAACTATTTATAAGGGATTTTATATAGGACCGTTTATCATATATGCTACGTGCCCCTCATTAGCTTAATCCGGCACTGATTGGTACACAAATGGGCAATATACGAGCTACGATGTAAAATTCAATTTTGGACTTGGTTGTGAATTTCACAAATATATTCTTTCAATATATTTAATTTATTGATTGGTTTGTACATCCCTCAATTATAGGTAAAGTTCCAAAAACCCTTTTATACTTGTTTTTATCTCAATCATTAAAACATGAATTCATGTACATTTGATAAACATATTTGTTAACAAAGACAGCTGATACCGCTGTAACGGCCGATGTACTACATCAAATTGAATGGCAATGCCCATGAAAATTATAAACTTGTTTATATGTTTGGTCAGAAGATTCACTGTACAAACAAATAATTGTCGATTAAAAATGGCTCAAGGGGATGACAAATCCTTCAACCCAAACTATTATGATACTGATGAGAGCATGGCAGGGTCATGAAGCCTGGGGGCAATCAAATTAAAGAACATGGCGCTTAAGTGCAATTTTGCATGTAGAAGAAAAGTGTATTGTCTCGTTATTTGATGAAAAGCTGTAATAGTACATAAAGGAATTAGAAGGATGTACTCGTTGAGTTGTAGACACCACTGGGAATATCATGAGTACTGATACTATGGAAAATAACATACGCAACGAAAAACCGGAAAAAAACACATGAACGGTATGGCCTTCTTGACAGAACCATTCACCTACTGAGTAATCAATACTTTTTCAAATTATTTGCTTGCATCTCGAAGCAGTAAATGCACCAAAACTGGGTAGATATAAAGAAGATCCTAGCAGAGAGATAAGATTTATAATGAAACCAAGTATACTAAAAATGCATATCAAATAAGCATTTCTTTTTCTAGATAATTCATATGCACCAATGACATATGTTGTCAGACTTACCAGGTAAATATAGGAACCAAACTAAACAAACAACAAATTACACAATACATTTGCTGTTGCGGTGTAGAGTGGGATCATTGTTTAACGCTTGTACAATTAGTTATCTACAGAAAATGCAATCAGAGCCAGTGATAACCGGAACTTATAACTGTTTTTTTTTAAATAATAAAATCATATTCATTGTGTTTTATAAAGTACGATGGATTGTTTTCAGAAAGTAAGACAGGGTGGTAAACATATATACATACGTACAGAGAGAGAGAGAGAGAGAGACAGACAGACAGACAGACAGACAGACAGACAGAAACATATAGACAGACAGACAGAATTACATAATTAATAAAAATAGTACGGCCACTATCGTCAAGAGCCAGTTTGGAAGGGACACAAGACTCAGGACCTCCACTGTGTTAAACGCAAAATCTTTCTGTCCGCTTAGTAGCTCAGCACTGTTGTTGACGGACTGATGTCAATAGTCAGTTATCAGCTACCTCAGGAACATTCATAACAGGGCATTAAGGTCATCAGTTCGCCCAAACTACTCACATTGGATAAAATATCGCTAGAGAGAACGTAGCAAAATGTACAAGACTTTAGGTTAATGTTGTTGTTAAAGTTTTTATCTTTAAGTAGAAAGAGAAAATACTGTTTCTAGCCCAGAGACCTTCAAACAAATAAAAATTACCACCTTGGAGACCCAGAACTCCTGATAAAATGTGCTGGTTCCAACCCAAATATAATCCGAAACCTTTACCCACCAACTAATATTTAAACAAGGCTTGAATAGTTTTAGCTCAAATATAATTCAATGTACTTCTGTCAAATTTTTAAACATTAATTCTAAAGTTTAGACAAAATTTCATACCGCAGCCGTCAAAAATAGATTTATCAACATGACAGTACCCATGTGCAAATGTATCTTCTCCATCTTCATAATAAAATGTGTCATCAAAATTTCTTGATATCATTAACTAATTCGATATTTACTTGTTTACTAATATTTTCCATTGTCTTACCAAAAACGGCATTGTTAATAAGCTTAAAAGAAGTTTTTTTTTTCAAAATCGGTTTTCGCTTCAGCTCTTCTCGAAGTGTTCGAGTTAATATAACCTCTCATCCAGGGTTACTGATCAAACTTAAAATCTCTATGAACTTTTCTCAAAACAAGACCAGCATCTACTGCTTGTTTAAGATCTTTGTAATGCAAAACATAATTTTTCTTATCGATTAAATTTGGTACTAGTCTTTTTACCATAGAATTTTCTCTTAGTGATGCTATTGCATTTTGTTCTTGAAATAATATACTATAATCTATTACTATTGATTCCGCACAGAATTGAAAATGTTGTGTAAATATGAAACGAAATAGGATAATTGACATCAACTTCAATCTTCTTTATTTCTTCTATAGAAATTGTTCAGCCATAATCCAACGAAATCCACCAAAAGGCATTGGTTAGGCCATAGAATAAGCGTACAAATTATTACAATCTAGAAAAATAATATCATTCGAAGGAAGTTTATGATCGTGCTCTTTTAGGTGTGAGTTGTTTGCTTCAGAAGATTTCATTGTTATAACGCTAATGCCGCCTTGGATACTTTTCTCGATACAATTAAACATATCAACGTCAGTCAGTAATTCAAACCTTACTTTACTAAACTTGAACAGTGCGTCTGATGACAGCCAGAGAACAGTATAATACCAACAAGGATCTACTCCATAACTGATGTAGCTTACTCGACGAAAACATTAAAAGTCTTGTGTTAATATCAATAATGTTTTAGATGCAAATCATGATAATCGCCAAACGTTTTACAAATTTTTTCCAAATACCTAGTGCGTACATATCAGTTATATTTTCAGTTCTGAGTTGCGAATAAAATGTATCCATGTCGGGTAGCGAGGTTTCATCAAATTTACTCCAATCGTGGAAAGACACATACGGAAATATTCCATTTTTAGTCAGTACATTAAATTTATTTCTAAAACAATTTTGTAGGTTTATCAAACTCGCTACAGCCTTTTACCAGTTCATCTAACGATGCTGCCATAAACTGAAAGCTGTCAATAAAATGCAACTTACCTAAAGTAACTGACATATGCTTTTCAAAATTATTTGCAATGCATTTGATTACATTATCAAGTTTAAAACGATATTCTATGTTAGGATCAACAAACGCTTCTACAATAATATGGTTATCATACCCTTGGAAGTTGTAAAGAATAACTGGAATAAAATCTGGAACGTGAAATTTTAAATTGCACTTATCATGATCAGCTCCACGATACGGTCCTATTAGATGGCAAATGTCATGTACTTTTTTTATCAATGTCAAAAACTTGTCACAAATATGATAAAATTCCGCTTGCTCGTGATCAGATTCTTGTAGAGATGTCAGCTTTATTATTGGAGTTATTCTTTTTAAGCGGTTAAATATTCTCTAATTAACTGTTTGAAAAGCCAAACAGCCGGATTTGTACCGCGATATAATTTGATTGGTTTTGGTAAACTCGAATTAGCACACGAAACTATTTTATACGCCACTCCGCACGGAACATGGTTTGGAGTTTTCTTGTACATGATTTGTCGGGTTTATTTTCTAAGCAAAGTACAGGTTGAAGTAAGCATTCAATATCAACGCATATAACGAAAGGAATTTTTAGTTTGTGATTGTGAATATAAAATTGCAATCAACTGTTTCCTTTGGACGGCACTTTTATTATTTGTACGTCACTACAGTACCGCAAATGCTTTTGTAATCTTTCTTTGTCTGTTCTACCTTGCAAGCAGCGATAACAGAAAACTTTTTTTTTGTTTGATATACTGTCTTCCAACTATTCCATTAAAGGTTTTAATCCAAACGTAATGATTTTGTTTTATAAAACAGCAAGGTTATCATCGATTGTGAAGGTTTTTCTGAGATATATATATATATATATATATATATATATATATATATATATATATATATATATATATATATATATATATATATAGATGCAATAAACTGACGACGAACATTACGAAACTAGTAACTAACTAGCCTAAGCGCTTTCGACTCTTAATGAGTCTTTTTCAAAGGCAAATACAAAACATAGTTACGACAAACAAATAAACACAAAAACGTTGCGTTTGTAAACCTCTACATTTCTATCTTCACATGTGCTAAAACTATAAATACAACCAGCTTGTATAGACTAGTTGCGGAAACTGAAAACGTTGTATAATTCCCTAAAAGTCTACAAGCCAAAGCGACATCTATTTTTACTTTGTGTACATATGTAACGCAGATTATATCCCGGATATTTGGTTCTATACCGGTTATTCTTATAGTAAAAATTGAAGGATAAGAAGATTTAGAAAATGTTAAATTCTACTAGTGCATAGTTTTCATTTTCTAGTCTTCTTGGTTTAGACCGCTTGGTTTCAATGTTCTAAGGCGGCGTATCCAGTATGATTCCTTTTCCTTCCTGGTTTCGGAACTCCAGCTGTGGTTGTTGGCAATAGCGATAAGTATTATATCACTGAAAGTGTGGCCAGGGGAGGAGACGTGTTCTGCGACCGGGCTTCTGTACAGCTTTTTTGTCATCCAATCAGATCTATGAAGGTTTATCCTTATGTGTAGCTTTTCAGTTTCTCCCACGTACTGAAGGCCACAGATCTTACATGTGATGAGATAAATCACATTCTCTGTTTTGCACGTTTTGTTTGGACCATGTATGTTTAGTTTTTCTTTAGTCACTGTGCTAGTGAATGTCTTGGTCTCTATCATATGTTGACAGGTTTTGCATCTTTTATCGCCACAGGGTCCAGATTGACTAGGTTGGTTTTGACTAGCGATTGTTGTTAGCTTGGCCCTGACTAGGATGTCCTTTAGGTTTTTTGGTCTCCGGTAAGCTACTACAGGTTTGTTCGGAAGTATTAGGTTTAGTATGTCTGACGATTGCACGGTTGGCCAGTGGTTTGCGATGATTTTACCTACTTTGGGATTGTCTGGGTGATAGGTCAGAATAAATGGTATCCTATCAACCTTTTCTTTCTGTCCATATCTGAGTAGGTCATCACGGTTTGTTTGTTTGGCCCTTTGGATTGCCTCCGCAATCAGGTCTTTGTCGTAGCCTCGGTAAATTAAATGTTTAGCCAGCTACATATGATAGAGACCAAGACATTCACTAGCACAGTGACTAAAGAAAAACTAAACATACATGGTCCAAACAAAACGTGCAAAACAGAGAATGTGATTTATCTCATCACATGTAAGATCTGTGGCCTTCAGTACGTGGGAGAAACTGAAAAGCTACACATAAGGATAAACCTTCATAGATCTGATTGGATGAAAAAAAAAGCTGTACAGAAGCCCGGTCGCAGAACACGTCTCCTCCCCTGGCCACACTTTCAGTGATATAATACTTATCGCTATTGCCAACAACCACAGCTGGAGTTCCGAAACCAGGAAGGAAAAGGAATCATACTGGATACGCCGCCTTAGAACATTGAAACCAAGCGGTCTAAACCAAGAAGACTAGAAAATGAAAACTATGCACTAGTAGAATTTAACATTTTCTAAATCTTCTTATCCTTCAATTTTTACTATAAGAATAACCAGTATAGAACCAAATATCCGGGATATAATCTGCGTTACATATGTACACAAAGTAAATATAGATGTCGCTTTGGCTTGTAGACTTTTAGGGAATTATACAACGTTTTCAGTTTCCGCAACTAGTCTATACAAGCTGGTTGTATTTATAGTTTTAGCACATGTGAAGATAGAAATGTAGAGGTTTACAAACGCAACGTTTTTGTGTTTATTTGTTTGTCGTAACTATGTTTTGTATTTGCCTTTGAAAAAGACTCCTTAAGAGTCGAAAGCGCTTAGGCTAGTTAGTTACTAGTTTCGTACTGTTCGTCGTCAGTTTATTGCATCTATTTTAATTAATCCCTGACAAACGTGATCCCTTGGTGGATCCAGTACGCTTGAGAGGGTTGTTATTCGCCATATGATTTGTATTCTTTATATATATATATATATATATATATATATATATATATATATATATATATATATATATATATATATATATATATCACAGATAGAGTCTTCTTTTTCATCTAGTCCGAAAACATTTATTCAAACATTATTTTGCTTTTCAAAGTTTGGTTTCTGAGTTTCTACAGCTGGAAAGTCAATACCCTTAATTTCGATACGTGACTAAAGAAAACTTGTCAACACGATCAGCGTGTTTTTCTGCTGGAAATAGCTCAAAAAGAAGAACCACTGAAAACATCTGTTATCAATGTTTTTTTAATTGTTATGATGATGCATATTATAATTGTTCTTCCGTAATAGGTTGACCATTGGGTCGGGGAACCATCTCAAGATCACCTTACAAGCATATATTTATTGATTCCAGATAAACTAGGGATAGTAAATATAATATATATTAAAAGAAAAGAAATGACAACACACACACACACACACTCATGCAGACATGCATATGGTACACAATCTCTTTTGATCGACTACTCAATGTAACTAGACAAATACATATAGGTGACACAGGATTTTGAAAATGGTGTTTTGTTCCTGCTTACCATCCAATCAGATACAAATTATATATTCATTTGTTGAGGTCCATTTTTTTAAGAAATTGGTCCTCTTTTTATGTTTACCTTAGCAGCATAGTTTTCAACGTTCTTATACATTACAATTCTCTGTTTAAAAGTATAAATGGAAGGGTTTTTATATTGAATCTGCAAGTGTAAATGTAATATTTTGCTAAAATAAGCAAGAAATTACAGAAACTGTCCAGTTGTTCACTTCTTTAAAGTAATTCTTTTTTGGACAAATGTGCATTATTTGGGTAAGAAGGTGCAAAGTGTTCAATAAGATATACCAGAACTGTGAAGTAATATTGCAATCATAGAAGAGATGTTCAATACTTTCATTCTCTCTCTTACAAAACGTACATTTTTTGTCGTCCAATATGTTTATTCTTTCCAAAAAGTCATTAGTAGAGATTATTGTGTGGATTACTTTAAAGCTGAAAGATATCAACTTGGTATCCTTATTACAAAAGTTGGCCTGGCTACAAATCTCAGACCACTCCTCACTACTTATATTTGTATTTAATAATTGCATCCAAGATTCTTGCTTAACAGTATGTTGCCTTTTAGTCCTTTTTAAAAGATCTTTGTAAACAAACTTGAGTGAATTATGTTTTGCAGTTCCATTATTTTATCCTCCTGTCTATCAAAATTATTATGTGATAAATGTTTTTATGGCATCTTTCCATGCTTTGGGAATTTTGGATATTAAGGTGAAATATTTCAAGAAGTCACCATTTCTAGTTTTTTGTTTTATTATTTCAAAAGGTAATAAATTGCCATGATCGTCTGCTAGATCATTCAAAATTTCAAAACCTGCTTCTCTCCAGGATTTGAATTGATAGAACATTCTAATGGGGATAAAATTAAAAATACTCATGAATAAGAACTCATATGCACTTTGCGGTTCCTCTTTCCAACAAGACACTGCCAAAATGACATCTCTCCAAAAACTGTTTTGAATGAGCTTACTAAATTCTTCTAATTTCCTTCTCCCTATGATCCAAAAATCCTTTTCATTTCTAAGTATAATTATATTGACTAAGTTCTGCCAAGCCCCATTGGCATTTTCCAGTAATCATTTTATAGATCTTATCTTAATATACCTAATAAATGAGAATATATGTATCATATTGTGTCCTACCTCGTTCTCTGGGGCTACTAATATATCGCGTTTAATTCTCTCTACTTTTCCACCCCATACAAATTTAAATAATGTACGATTTAGTTCTGATTCAACTTTGGCTGATGGATTTGGAAGTGCTGAGAAAAGAGGTATAAATATGGGCAGAACAAGGGTTTTTACAACAATTATCTTACCAACAACTGACAAATGTTTTTTTTTTACACCAGCTTGTCAATATTCGTTTTGCCTTTGTTAGTTTATTCTTATAATTAATTTCTACCATGTGTTGTAAATCTGACGAAATATCTATGCCAAGGAGTGTAAAGTTAGTGGAGGACCAAATTAGGTCCATATTGGGCATATTCTTTCATTAGAAAATTTCGTGTTTCCGATTAAAATGGCTTTTGTTTTTGTTATGTTACATTTAAGTCCAGATATTATAAACAAACCTTGCAAAATATTCATAGCTGCTTTAAGAAAAAGTTGAGATCCATCAAGAGGATTTAAAGCAAAGTCGGCATACTGCCCAATTTATATTAATTGACACTAAAGATCAGTCCCCGTACATCAACATTTTGATTTAAAGTTTTAGCTAAAATCTCAACCACAATAATAAACAAGTAAGGTGCAAGGGGATCTCCTTGAAGACATCCTCTCTCTAGTTTAAAAAAGATGACATATGCTCATTATTTATATCACAACTTTTAGAGTTATTACAAAACTGCCTAAACCACTTACAAATAGAATTTCCAAAGTTAAAAGATTGTAAAACTTCTTCCACAAAGGTCAATTCCATTGAGTCAATGGCTTTTTCAAAGTCTATTAGTAATAATAAATCATATATATTTTCATTTTCAACTTGATTCATGATATCGTATAGTAGTCTGGTATTTTCTCCAATAAATCTACTCTTCATAAATCGTTTTTGGGTGTCACTGATTACTGAGTGAAGAACCTTTTTTATCCTTGCTGAAATCTAATAGTGAATATTTAAAAAAAGATATAGGTCTCTCATTTTTGAAAAATCTTCTATCTTTTTCTTCCTTTGGTAGAAAGGTTATGACTCCCTGAGTCTGAAAATCTGAAAGTTTTCCTACAGTGTATCCATAATTTATTGATCTGCAAAGGAAACCTCCAAGAGACTTCCAGAAGAATTTATAGAACTCTACAGTAAATTCATCTGAGCCAGGACGTTTTCTGTTTCCCATGCGATTTAGAGACATTCATTAAATGTAAGCACACCCTCGCATGAATCTCTTTCCTCTTGACTGAGTTTAATATTGCGATTAAAAATATATTTTGGTTAAATAGTCTATTTTGAGTTTCTTGAGTCTCCTTTCCATGAAGCTGAACAGTTCTACTTTTATACAATTCCATATAAAACTGTTTTTGTGCTTTTAAAATATCTATTTGATCGGATAATTTTGTCCCATCATCTAAAATTATTTCCTTTCTTTTCTTATTGACGTAATTTCTTTTTTTCAATATTTAAAAAGTACTTTGTGCTTTTTTATCCAAATTCATACCATCTGGCTTTAGATTTTAAGATAACGCCCTCTATATACATTTTCCTAGATTCCTCTAATATTGCTTTTTTTTCTCTAACTTTTCTAGAGTTTCCCCGTATATATTATTCAACAGTTACCCATACATTTCAATTATTTCCTGTTCAAGTTTCTTTAATTTTTACAGTTTCTCTTTCGTTTTCTTAATAGAGAAACATATAGTTTCAGATCTTATTTTCAATATTTCAAAGAACATTTGATCATTACAGGAAAGAAAAACATGGAGGGAGTCATCTTTGTTTCCCCCTACATAATATTCATTTACAGTGTCAGGTATACAGAGTTTGACTAAATCAGTATACTCAATGTTCTTCAATAGTTGGGCAGTAAATTTCCAATATCCTTTTCCCCTTGAACACGTTGAGAAATTCACACTCAGAGCAATAGATGAGTGATGAGATTTATATCCAGGTAAATTACACACATCAACTGTAATCATATGAATGTCTTCAGATACGAGAAGGTAATCTAATCTACTTTGTTTCAAGGGAGATATTTGCCTCCAGGCATACATCCTTAAGTCTTAATTCAAATTTCGCCAGGAGTCAATTAGTTCCAATTCGCTTTTTAGGTCTTGTATCACTGCTCTAGACTGTTGGTGTTTGTCATATAAAAATATTATAAGTAGCCAAGTTTAAGTCCTGAACAGTATTCCCGTCTCCACACATTATAATTGAAGAGTTCTCATGAAATAAAATCTCCTCATTTAACTTTCTAAAGAAGCTAGGATTATCATCATTAAAACCGTACAAATTCACCAGGATTATTCTGTTGCCATTAATTGTAACATCTAAAATAAATCTTCCTTGACAGTCACACCTTTCTCTATGAATTACAAATTCGAACGAATTTCTAAATAATATTGCAATCCCAGCACTATTACTAGAGCAGTAATTAATTATACATTTGTATCCTCATTCAGCTGCCCAATATATTTCATCGTTTTTTGTACTATGAGCTTCTTGCAAACATACTATTGATACATTATTTTGTTTAACCAAGTGGAAAATGTCCCTTTGTTTAAAGACTGAACCTTGCAGGCCCCTAATATTCATAGATATAATGTCAACTACGACACTTTTTAATCATTTTCTGTAACATACTTTTAATGTGATTTGTTTTAAAAACTTTTCAATTTTTTGAAATAAATCCCTATTTTGTGATCTGTCCAGATTCCATTCGGATTCTTTTCAGTACTTGTTATTATTTGTTTTAATACTTCAGTTATCGACGTTCCTGTTTTATCCGAAAAAGGGTACACTTAATGTATATTTGCTAAAAATATCTTTAACATTAAACATGTACTTCTTTGAAGCGCCCAAAATTAAATTAAGCAAGAATTAACACATCAACTAAATCTATTGCCAGGATAGCATCAACGGCATTTGCGACAACATTAAGTCGCGGAATCTTTTATGGTTTGTTTGGCTCAGACGCTAGTGTCTATGAGCCACAATTGTCTTCGAGTCCATGTTTATATTTTGCTCCGATCATTCCCTTGAACAAATCTTCTCTCAAACCATTCTCGCTAATTTATCAGTTCCATATCACGTAATTCGTCTAACATTATTTTATCACAATCTGATTTTGAGCTTTCTGCACGAACGTTATCAGTACGTTCTATATTACGAAAACAGATATGGCGCATTACTATGGCATCAACTTGATTATAATGCTCTTGTTCTGGCAATGGATTATCGTTATCGCTAGTTGTTTATCAAGAGGGTTTTAAGTTCCAGTATGTCTATGGTCTGACAATGTCCAACCGTCTTTTTGGTTTTAGTAATTTTCAAATCAATTTGTGGATGCCAATTCCGCTGCCAATGACCTCACGACGATTGCATGATTTCAGTATGTGACGATTTTATCTTGCTTGATACAAATATCTTTATTACAATCACAGTTGCATTAAATTTTATTTAATTATGTTTTATTAAAAAATATTAATCGATTATCATCAACTGTAAGAGCAACCCGCTCTGAACAAAATTGTTGTTGGCAGTGGTACTGTTGGCAAAAATATAGTTTTCTTTCTACCACAAACAACACAAATGCGTTTCAACGTTTCTCTATTATATTTTGTTTTTTGCCGTCGTCCCAACTTTATTTTCTGTTTTAGTTTTACATTTGAGACAGTATGTTGACATTTTTTATATTTTCCTTGATCAGATACAATTAACTGCTATCTGCCATCTCATCGTTTGCGTGAGACAGTTGCTTGTTAATTTGTAAATTAAACTTTAAAAAAAAATAAAATCCACCGGAATGGAATATCTGTCGGACAAATATTATGCAATAATAGCCACAAGCTGATGTCACAGTCGGCTGTAGTCGATTAGGTGAATACACTTTGCATCAAATATTTAAAACTAGATTTTTCAGATCGCTCGGGGGAAGTCCGGACAAATCAAACTAATTATTATCATAGACAGCAATCTAGTGAGTGATTGAGCCATCGTAAAAAATTTATATATTTACAATGCACCTTCTGGTAGGTAATCATGTTCGTCTTTGGAAAATACTCCGCGAAATCCAACAGCGTTTTTCAATTTTTCAATTATATCAAAATTTCTGAACGGCAACGACGACTTCGTCGAGGTCATCAACCCAAACCAAGCTGATGTAAGCGGCGTCTGGTACCTGGCAGAGTCATTCCACGTCAGAATCCTTATAGGTACGGAAGAATACTTCCCGTTAATCCCATTACCAGAAGAGATATTGGAATAAAGCCTCCTTGTTTTGTTCAATTGCATTTTGTTGTTTTCCTTTTGTGTTGACTTCGACGACTTTGTCTTCGGAGATATCATTAAAGAAACAAAATATTGTTGATCAACAGCTGATAATTTATTAACTTGACCGGATGTTAGATATATTTCTCGAGTCATATACCTGGTTTTCATTATTTTATATCAAGGTTGTTAGATTAAACTTGTACAGTCATTATTCTTTTAGTCGCGTCGATTGTAAAGAATTTATCACTGACATCTATCGCATATACGTTATATTGTTCTACTGTCAATACGCCAAGTGTCCATCTGACCTCAATATCAGCAGTTGATCCAATAGCTCGGTCAGAATCTTTGTATATGTTAAAATGAAAGATAGGATACAACGATCTAATTTTTTCTACTGATGATTGAGATCCACTGTCCGCGTCCTGATATTTTTGCATTGCTTGTATAAGGTATATAAAGGGCAGATATATGTTTCGGATGGTTTCTACAGTAAAATTTCATTCGATCACATATTCGGGATATTGTGTAGAATTTATTCTAACAAATTTTCGTCTAACGACTGGGTTATTCAATTCGGAATTTTTCATTAATTGCTCATTACGACGGGGCTGTCCTTGGAATACGACGAACAAATGTCGAGGTATTTCATCGCTAAAGGAAGCTGTAGCATGCCATGTGTAATTAATTGTGCTAGGAATTGTTGTTTGTTAAATATCTTTTTATATAGACATTCAATATTGATTCGAACTCCATCATTGTAGCTACAGAGAAGACAGCCCGCGGTATCCACAGTGCTAATCTTGCAATAGCAAGTTGTTCTTCAGCTAACCCATTGGAAGCTCCTCTAATTTTATAAGCGATATTTTGTCCTACTGCGAATCCTGCTGAAGAAGCTGTTTGCGTCGCAAATGCTTTACTTGCATGAAGTGCAATTTTGTTGCTACTTTATGCGAAATTCCATGAACATTTTCTATGTTAGTAAATGTTTTAAAAAAATTAAACCTATGAATTTCCTTCTGTATTTTTAATCTCAAATTTATTTATAAAATATAGATTCAAAAAATTAACTGCTTCTGTGCGCAGATGTAAATAATAAGTTACAATTTCGTTGTTAAGATCTACTTGTCTACCCGATTAATCCATTATTTGGATTGTTATATTTGGTATTTGATTTTCAAGACTAATTGGATAATAAATAACTTGTCTAGGAGTTATTTGCATGATAGATCCTTGTGGAACGTCTCGCAAAAAATATACATCTTTTGTCCTCTACTTTCCGGGGCTGAGTAAGATTCAGGCGCAATAGAGAACTTTATCAATGTTGTCTCATTCTTATTACTAACTACGTTATGTGATCAAATCTGATCAACAATGCCATACTTTTTGATGAAGTAAAATCGACTAAATTAATTTTTGATGTTATTCTGGATCCTAACGTTATATAGTTCGCTACCAGTTCAAAATTATCAGCTATACCCCTTGTCCTAGCTATCAGCTCCTTTCTTGTCTTATTTAAATCAATTATGTTGTAGGCTTCTTGTGGAATTTTTATTGTTTTAAATGTCATGCCTATTGGCACACATGGACTAAATGTAAACTGATCGTTTACTCCAGTTTTCACGTTAGTCATAAAATACCATTCTGTAAAGCAAATTAGATCAATCTCATACTGTTTTTCGGGATCTAGTTCTATTGCTGGATTGCAATAAAGAGAACAGTTTGCGCTGTTTCCTGGTCTCTGCAATAAATTAATTAATCATGTTGTTGACGTTAATGACATTATATAAAATCGCTATGTAAGATTTCCTACTCGTCCGATGTCAGTAGTCCGCTCAATCTAAGATGATCTAATATATCATCGAATTCTTTATCTATCTCTGCGCTTTCATTACCAGTCATCTGGATGATATCAGTAATATATGTTGGTCAACTATTTCTGCTTTTTATGTAAACACTGTAACTCTATATCCAGTGGTTTCCTCTGGTAGTGTTCTATCTCGTTCTCCCTCGTACTTATTAAATATTCTTTTAAAATGCCAGCCTTTACCATAACCTCCTAGTTTATTTTGGTACTGATTTGCTGTTTTACTTCAAGCCCCAGCAATATTTCCGCTCATTCTATGAAATGCATCACGCATTTCTTCGTTTGTGCTAGCGTCTTTAAGCGCTTCTTCAGCTATTAGAAGATCTTCAATTTTATTTGTCAAAATTTTCACCATTTCATTGTAATCGTCACCACTCCATTCTCGAATTTTGTCAAAATCATCAAGTCTTTTCATGAAATATTTTTTAATAAAATTATTTAATTTGTTTTCAGTCATTTTTCTCTGGCTTTTATCTATAATGTGTTATCTGCTCCTCAATAGGAATAATTTCTATGGTAGCTTCAGATATTTTTTTTTGTTCCTGAGCTAGTTCTTTAGTTTGCTTTAACACATCTTCTATTAACCTCCTTATCCGAGCTGGATTAACGGTCAGTCTTGCTATTGCATACCAAAGTGTAAGAGGGTTATTTACCAATATATCAAATTCGGCCTATTCTGCGGTAGTATCAGCAATATGTCTTGCGGGTTCTTCTGCAATTTTTCATTTTCTTCTTTCTATCTTACTCCGAGTAAACCTAACAAACCCTTTTCTTAAAATTTTTTAAAGTTTGTCTGTAGATAATATTGATATTTCTGGTTGCTAGCGAAGTACTGCTTCAGTAACAGGTTTGAAAAGTTAACAGTTTCTTCCCTTGCTTGAATTTGTTCACGTCGAGCTTCTTCCACTTTTTTCTTAAAAAAGCTAGAGTTTCAACTTTTTTGTAACTCAGTTCTTTGCTGATGCTTGTCTATTTTTTTATTTTTATACGCTTTATAAAATTTGCCTATAGAAACATGTCAATACAACGACGAAATATTTTATCCGGATCGCGCGCTAGTTTATCGTATAAAAAGAAATTGCATTTGTATTTGTTTGCTTAAGGATATAATGCGATATGTTTACATTTCGTAACATCACCGCGTTGATGGCTTGCATTATTTCTCACATCAACATTGTCCAGTGTGGGAAATAATATAAAACAATCATTGTCTCGCCGAATAAATCTATCGACGTTGTAAAGGCCTTGGGCGAGATAGACCGAACTACATTTTTTATTAGGCAACAATAAAAAATAAGATCTGATCTTGTTCATCTCATCGTTCTTTAACAGAATATCCTTCAAAACAATGATTTTATGCTCCGATGAATCAAGTTCATTAACTAGAATATGTTCTTCTGGTTGTTTTATTTAAAGTATATCATCCCCAGTGCCAAGTTCATTTCGAAGTTTATCGTTGTACTTGCTCAATAATTCGCATTTATCCTGATGTGTGATAATTGTGTAAATACATACTTTTTATAACAGATTAGTTTTACCTGGTCCTGTACAACCAATAATAAGTTAATGACAATCTGGAAGTTCTGTATTGTGTTTATGAGTAATTAATCGTTCGGTATCAAAATTTAATATCTCCGCATGTGTCATTATCTAATTTTAATGCAATATTAAGCTTGTCTAATATTATATAAATAATGAGCTATTATAAAAAATTTGGAACATTATTAGTAGATCCACCAGCTGTAACTCAGCAAGATTTCTTATCTAGAAATGAAACTCTTGAATAGCTCAAAAATGAAATCAATCAATAATTTATTAAGTATCACAAGTGTAGATCAAAACGAAGTTTTTTAGGATTAAAAAGGACGATTAAAGACAATTAATATACAACTGTCAAATGTACTTATACAAGTTCCTACTGCTGTTGTGAATAATATCGTTCCTTTTAATGATCAAGGAAAGATACAAGAATCCGGTAAGTCAGATAACAATTACATATAAAAGCTGGTGCTTCATTCACGGGCAACATTATCATGAATAAAAATAAAATTATAGACCTTGGAACTCCAGTCGCAAATAAGGACGCTGCAACAAAAAAATCCGTTGATAATCAAGAATCTAAATACATATTGATTTAGTGCGTGCAGTTCTTATGAATGAAAATGTTACTAATAAACTTAGAACATAAGAATCGGATTTCGATACTGCAACGAAAACATGCTGATGATAAGGAAATTTAAACAACAACTTAGCTTTCTTTAAAATCAATGATTGAATGACTGCTTTTAAATATGATTTTTTCAATCACGTACAAACGTTTTTAAATTTTCGCAGAACCATGAACAGTTCCATTAACGAATATTTTTAGAATTTTAACAAATGTTGATATTAAACTCGCTAATATTAAAACTCAACGATATTGTCAGTGGAAGTCCCAATATTGTTACTAAAATGAATCTGATTGAAATTCCTCACAATCAGGTCATAAATATAGTATACACAGTAGCATCTGATTCATCAACATGGTGACAGCAAAATAACAGTATCAAACATACCGCTGAAGTCACTGGTGTATATCGACTGTTAATATTTAGTTCATCTAAAGTTAGAATTTCCATGGTGTCATTCAAGCGATAAATTTTTGTGACTGTTTCTACAGTGATAAATATTCTGAAGAATTTTTCTGCTAGAATCAACTGATAAAAAGTTAAACACAGTGTCTTACTGGTGATGTCTGAAATTTGTAGCTGAAATTACTCAATTAATCACTCAATCAAACCCCTATTGCAACCAAATATTACATAATGAAAAAGTATAGTTGATTTTAATCATAATTCAGTTTAAATTCCAAATCAAGATGTAGACGCTCTAATGCAATATTACAGATATTATCACACAAAACTTTCCCTTACTACTAATCTGCAATCATGTTGCTTGATCAGATGACCATTTTGTCGTCTATAACTGTAAATACCGAACAACTTAAACTATTTGTGGGAAGTGGGAGCAATAACTAGGCTGAGAGTTGTGACATTAACGTCATATTAGGAAACATCGCGATTACTCAACAAGTTGCTTTGCGTTGTGCAATGAAATAGTCAATGGACTGACTAAATGTTTTGTACCCGCTAAACTAGTAAAAATTGCGCTGGTATAGAAAATACGTGTATAAGTTTGTTAATAGGCGTTATGTGCTCAATGCAGTCTAAGGAACCTTTTGTTCTAAATAATAAAACCATTTGTCAAGAACAACCCACATCAATTTGCGAAGTACCCATTCTAGCTTGTTTTTGTTTTCTTAGCTGTCACTGAAAGTGATATTTTGTTAGCCAAGACCACAAATATAGGTCTATTATTTGAAGAAGAATGGTTGATGGATAATCCACTTATATAAGCATCGCGATTATAATTCTAAACATGTGTACGGAAAATTAAATTATTTAAAGCATGTCCCTGATTCACCAGAAAGCAGTTTAATTTCCACATTTTGAATGTCCAAAACCCATCATTATTTAAATTGATTTCCACGTTATTGTTTGGCATATTACTTTATAATCATCCAGAATATTTAAGTGTCCCTAGTAACTGAGCACCTTACCTAAGCAATTCACCAAGAAACAGTTTGCTTAAGACGTCAGACTATACATATTTTTACGTTTTACCATCCGGTCTGTGTTATAGCAGGATGGATTTAAGATGAAAAGAATAAACTGATGTATACAAAAGTCGGCCACTTTCCTGTTTGTGGGAGTATAAACGGACTAATATTATGACTTCACCTTCGGTGGGGATGGCAGGTAAAGACGAAGATGGATGTCTGTCACGTTTTTTCAGTCCAAGTATCAGGAAATTTATAAACTTGGATATATTATGATCGCGTTTGATGTGCAAGTCGCCAGCCACCCAGATTATATAATAGCCACCAGGAAAAGGGCTTGTAGTCCTCGACCCATGCTTTAAATATTGGTCCAGATATCAAGAGGAAGCCCGCAGGGTGAATTAGGCGGGTTCTCACCCGCCACCTAGACAGACAAGCGAGAGGACATCGTCAGATACGTTTGATTGGGACCGTCCACAGGGACAGCCATTCGGAATTAAGATAGAGGTTGGGATTAAATCATAGATCGAAATAATAGCTTAAAGTTGCAATTAATTTATCAATAAGCCTGGGCAGATTATGAGAAGTAGATCTTGCCGTTTTTATAGGAATTATGGATATTCTGAGAGAAGCCATTTGTAACTTGGCGGGAATCTTAGGACCCGAATTGTAAGAGAAGGAAAAAGCTTTAACAAGATCAGCAAGCTACTTGCTCGATTTTTTGCACAACATTACTGCGTCATAATTCTAACTATTTGTTGCATGCATACTTAATTACCAGGATTGTTTTAGCATGCAGAAGTACCTTGTAGTGTTTCATTTATAACCATATTTAAGACAAGATGTTGAGTTTACGTAGTGAATTATGTACATTGCAAATTCGTCAGAGTTAATATTGTAATTCGCGGTTAGGTTACTTTGTAGAAACCAGTACCTTTAGTAATGCGTTATGTTAGAGTTACGCACGTTTAAATTGGAGCTTAGGAAAATGATTGATGTTTGTACGATTAATTACAATAGATTTTTGAATATATTAGAGGATGAATATTTGAACATTTATATATTTGGTGTCAGTTGTGATTGTTGTAAATTTGTCTGTGTGATCGAATTATGAGCATGTACTGATGTGAATCAATTTATTGCTGTATTTATATGAGTAATTGATAGCGTGCCTTTATTAAGTTGTATTATTTTGTTGTATTATTTATTATTAGTTGTATTATTTTGTTGCAAGAATATTTCGGTGTAAATGAATGCGTGACTAATGAAATTTAATAGCCTTTTCTGCTGTTTGGCTTTGTGTGGTGTGAGATGTTAGCGCTGAGGAAAATATTGCACCATCCTTGTGTTTTCACAGGTAGCTTTTCGAGGGAGAGAACGTCCGGTGCAAGTTCGTAGCCAACAGTCTCTAAGGGAGACGGAAGTGAGACTGACAGTGCATTTGGAGTCGACAAAGTGTAGTCGACATAGAAAGATGAATAGAAGGGGAAGAGGAGGAATATGATTTGAAGGAAAAATAGTGAAGAAAGAGGAGGAGAAGGAACATGGAGGAGATCGGGGAAGACATGGGGAATTGGGAGATAGAAGGAATACAGAAATGAGTAGTACACAATGACAGGTGTAAATCTCTCACACTACGAATCAAATGATGTGATAGGCTAGAAAAGGGTCGAGCGGAAGAAGGATATATGGAAATTCGAATTACTGATCTTTTAATTGTCTTTATTAAACTTCACCGTATTTTGTATTTTTAATCATTCAGCCGTCAGCATTGCTGACTGGATGCTCGGAGCTAGAATCTAACTTTCACTAAATAAACTTCCAAACCGAAATCGAGTCTGGGTCGGACATCGACTAAAATGAATACTGGAAGCATTCCAGCCCAATCCCCCACTACCAAAACCCCCACAGTAGGCGATCTCTTACAATGTCCCACATCAGCTGAATTTGCTATGAAACAACGCAAACAATTGATTACTTCAGTATATTAAGAGAAACAAGTAATTACCTCAGTACAGTAAGATAAACAAGTAATTACCTCAGTACAGTAAGATAAACAAGTAATTACCTTAGTACAGTAAGATAAACAAGTAATTAACTCAGTATAGTTTAAGTGTTACATTAGTCATTATCAGAGTACACGTTTTAGATAACAACCAATAAAATCATCAGTTTATACAGTGTCCTTTTCATGTACCATGTATTAGAAAATTATTATCCTATGAGCAACGCAAGATTCAACTGGCTTTTGAAATTGTCAAGCTGAGCCTATTACCTATATGCTTGACCCTAAATGTGCAAAGCAAGATTTAATTCTAGTCATTTCACAAATGAAAAAAATATCTGTTTTTATCAGATTATCTAGCAATGTCCATTAAAACAATTCTTAGGGTTTTTTGGGTATTTCTTTAATTTTTCCATGTCTTGCGAATTTGTTTCCTTGTAATCATATATTATTCTATTAAGAATTGAATACTTTTCGTAAACACTCATTTTTTCAAATTATTCTTCTGCTTTCTGCTTTCATCTTGTTATAAAATAGGTTTAAAATTACCCTTTTCTCACCGGAGAATAAAAAAGAGGAGACAGAAAGTTACCCAATGTGAAAATAAATTTATCTAATACTGCCGAGGGTGTTTACAATCCTTAATGCTAATATGTCATGTATTCCTGATATGAAATTTTTATGTTGAGTAACACTCCTTTTACATAATTATAATAAGCGGTCGTAAGTCTAGACCTAATTCAACAATCAATATACAAGTCGGTATATACCTCTCTGCATATGGTAGCTTAAATTCGTTTAAGTTTATAGCCATTCCGACACTACTATCTTACAAATAATAATAAAAAGATAACAAAACCGTAGTTGATTGCAAAGTTTATTGCTGGAAGAAAATTATTTTGATATTTTGTCTTTATTCTACTATTTTTGGTAATATTGAGGAAAACCGCATATTTGAATTTCCCAGCGTGTTTCCAAAACATTTACATAGGTGTGAAATCAACCGTTTTGGCAGTTTTAGCTCAGCTTGGCTACAGTAAAAATCAAAAGACCAGTGAAACAAAATCCCTCCATCCGTTTTGCACATTTATCGGGACTCCCGTGGGGCTGAATGTTCTAAAGTGCTACTGATCACTGCCATATCACCTCTATCCGCGTAGGATTGAGTCTCAGAATCGGCCAATATGGGCATGTGAGAAAGCTTGCCAGTAGCTTTCCTTGTGACGTAGGTTCTTACTAGGGTTTTCTCGGGTTCTTCCTCCACTAGTTATACTGGCCGCCATGTTAAAGCTTATTGTGTCATAAAAACTGAGTTAAATCCACAATAACACAGTCAAATGGTCTTGGAATATAAGCCAGATAAACTGGAAGCTACAAACACATTGAATTCAGAAATTGACATGAGTCTGATATGTAATTATTAAACACTGACTATTCAAGTATGTTTTCACTCTAGAAATATTACCAAGCATAGCCAGACGACACTGTGTTTGTTTGATTATTTTCCTGTATAAATTTACTCGTTAAGAAGTGTTATCACTTCTAATGATACTAATGTTTTATTGTTTCAAGATTTTTTTTTCGAATCAGATAAACGTTTCAACACACAGCGTATGATCGTCAACATAGATGTATGCTTTACATTGCTGTAATTCAATCAATCTAATAATCTATAGTACTATTGGATTTATCAAAATTCTTTTTCATTAAATTATCACTTCTATATATATATATATATATATATATATATATATATATATATATATATATATATATATATATATATATATATATATATATATATATATATATATATATATATATATATATCGTCTGGATGTTTGAATAATAAGCGCGACACACTTCCTATACGACTATTCAGTATACACTCAAAAATTTAAAACACAATCCTTGCAATAACACGTCGTATCACGCAAAATGTTCTTACTTTCAAGGCTTCTCACACGGTCGTGTTTCTAAACATAATCTGTAAAATATATGAAAATTAAAAACAAATACCACTGCCTATCACATGTAGAATGTATAAAATGCCAATAGTGCAGCTGAGACGGGTTAATTCGTTTTTGTTACTCGTTCATTGATATATTTTTCAAATTATAGACGCGTTTTGTTTGCGTCTCACACTAATTTGTCACTTCATCTCCTCAATTCTTGTAGTAATTAAATCATTGCTATATCAGTAATGATTGGAGAAACACACTCAGCTAGATAAGCTCAAAATCAACTAAAAGCATATAAAAATATATATCAGTCTGTGATTCTGTTAGGCAACAAATACAATCACGTCAGAAATCTCAAGTTGAATTTGCAGAGGATGCAAAACAATTATTTAAACCTATTACTAAAACAACAAAAGGTCTTATTTCTGTGTAAGAAAACAACTTCTGAAGCGACTGGAAAAATAGCAGAAAGAACAAAACAAGTAAAAAGGATATAGGTGCTGCTCAGCAGATACTTATACCTGAAGGCTCTGAAGCACCACTAACTCTTAAGACAAAAATGACAAAAATAAACATTAATTTGACTGATAGATTCACTGAAAAAGCTTTTGAACACATAAGGGGGATCAACAATAAAGATTTACATAATTTTGCTGTTAATTGAAGGATACTAAGAAGATTTAGAAAAAGTTAAATTCTACTAGTGCATAGTTTTCTTTTTCTAGTCTTCTTGGTTTAGACCGCTTGGTTTCAATGTTTTAAGGCGGCGTATCCAGTATGATTCCTTTTCCTTTCTGGTTTCGGAACTCTAGCTGTAGAGGTAAAACTATAAATACAACCAGCTTGTATAGAGTTGTTGCGGATGCTGAAAACTGTGTATAATTTTTACTTTTTTGCACATTTATGTACCTTCAATTTTTACTATAAGAGTAACCGGCATAAAATCAAATATCCGGGATATAATCTGCGTAACATAAATGTACAAAAAAAGTAAAAATAGATGTTGCTTTGGCTTGTAGACTTTTATGGAATTATACACAGTTTTCAGTATCCGCAACGAGTCTATACAAGCTGGTTGTATTTATAGTTTTACCTCATGTGGAGACAGCCATGTAGAGGTTTACAAACACAACGTTTTTGTGTTTATTTGTTTGTCTTATATATGTTTTGTATTTGCCTTTGAAAAAGACCCATTAAGAGTCGAAAGCGCTCAGGCTATGTAGTTACTAGTTTCGCACTGTTCGTCGTCAGTTTATTGCATCTATTTTAATCTATCCCTGATACACGTGATCCCTTGGTGGATTCAGTGCGCTTGAAAGAGTTGTTATTCGCCATACGATTTGTATTCTTTATATATATAGTTTCTGCATCTAGTCTATACAAGCTGGTTGTATCTAGTTTTAGCACATGTGAAGACAGCCATGTAGAGGTTTACAAACACAACGTTTTTGTGTTTATTTGTTTATCGTATATATGTTTTGTATTTGCCTTTGAAAAAGACTCATTAAGAGTCGAAAGCGCTTAGGCTAGTTAGTTACTAGTTTCGTACTGTTCGTCGTCAGTTTATTGCATATATATATATATATATATATATATATATATATATATATATATATATATATATATATATATATATATATATATATATAGATATATCTATATATATATATATATATATATATATATATATATATATATATATATATATATATATATATATATATATATATATATATATATATATATAAAATCATTGACGGAAACAATATTGAATCATGCCTGGAAAACGTGTACGTTACCACGTTGATACTAGGTCTTGTAAGATACAGCGATGATTACTCAAGATCAGCTGGTCCATCAGTGATGTTTGCAAAAGATACAACTGATTATCCAGAAAACAGTAACGTAACAATAAATGCAGCTGGAACTGAATTTGTTTCAATGATTGAAATCTTTAACTTGGGATTGATATCGTGTCGAACAAAATTATATCGTGATGAAGAATTTTCATGAGCGATTCCACATTCAGATATTCTGCAGAATTGTTAGGTAGGTTATATATTATTGCGTTTCAGGAAAATGCCAGAGAAGACTCACAGGAACGGAATCCAATGGTGTTTGATACAAACCCAAGGACATCGTTCCACAACGACGTTCAACGTCACAGATACAATCAAGTATGTGAATGTCTGACAGAACTGAAAAATATCATTGACGATTATACAGTTAAAGTAAAATATATCCCAAACGTGTGGTTTACTCCGTTTCTGCTATTATTGCTGGCGCCGGATAATTATTATCAACAATAACAATGACAGCGCCTGCATTTGTAACAATCGGCGTTTCAATTTCAACAACTATCGCAGGTATTCTCAGTATCATCACCAAGGAGATAGGTACATGTACAAATACTAAATTACACCAGTATATAATCAAAAATATACAGCAACAACAGCGTAATCTAAACTATTGTTGTATCTTTCGTCGTATCATATTGATGGTAAGGTATCTGGTGAGGGTGAGCAGTTTGCAACGATTTTGAGAACTTATAACGATGTATTCCTTTACACAATCCAAGGCAAAAAGTCGGAGAATCAAAAATTCCCGTTTTAACATAATAACAATAATACTACTGTCAGCGTCCATGACTGAGTCAAGAAAAATATTGAAACAGATCGTCACTAATACAGCACCGTCAGAACTACTATGATATCATTAAGTTGAACCAATCTTGAGTTAAGCGTTAACGTTCCAACCGCAATTCCGGTAAAAACAATAGCCTTATCTCAATTGCGATTTTATCATAGCTGGCCAAATATTAGATCAAAAGCATTTGGTGGATCACAACCAAAGAATTCATTAGTGTTTGCAAATAAGAATAAGTCTAATGGAACTCCTGATTCGCAAATAGTTAGTATTTCGACGGGTAGTCATCAAATATAATTAATCAATGCTGAATTTCAGCGCAGAATTAAATCTATTACAGGAAAATAATTTTAAAATAGCAATTAATGTTTACGAATCAACATTATCAGCGGCAATTGAATTAAATTCTCCTAATTATGCTTTAGATATTTATAAATGTTCGATTAAATCATAATTAGGATGCCCTGAAGTTCAATCTGATTTCGTTACAGATGTTGAAAAATTTATAAAACTACCAGAATATCCAAAACTTATCCATTTATGGAGAATACAGCTCATAATCGTTATACACATTAGATTCATTTTATAAATTTCATTCAAGGTAAGAAATATACAACAAGAATATCAACAATTAACGTTGAAAAAATCAAATCAGAATCTATTCCAATAAAATCTGAACATAAACGTGTACTTAATGATCTAACAAATTTCATTTCCAGCATCAACACTTTTTATGACAATGATTTGAAAAATGAAATAAATAAAACATTTGAATCAAGTTGCCTCAAACTTAGAATATGCAAATCAGGCTATCGTTGACAGAGAAAAATATTAAACGCAAAAGTAGATAGAATTTTTGATAGTTATATAGTTAATTAAGACGGTCCAATTCAGTGTGTAAGTTATAAATTTTTTTTAAAACTGTATTTCTTAAATTGTGTTGCATTACAGAAGAACAGCTACCAACATTTATAATTCCGGGATTTAACTCTGAAGAGCTGAGGAGAGCATTTAATTTTCTTATTGATGAACACTTTAAAATAATATGTGATTGAAGGACAAAATTAATCCCGCCACTAAGCATTTCTTAAACATATATCTCACCATGTTATTGTTAATATATCATCACCGATCGCAGTCAATCTAGTATGTGACGTAATTGATGGCATATATCAATAGGTCTTTCAAAGTCTAGCCAAGCCCAGCAAGGATATATATTTATATTCATTCAACCCTCAACCCTCAATACATCTGTAGTTGATTGTATTTGAGTGAATTAACCCTGTTTATCTACATGGACATAATCCGTTATTTTTTAAAATTAATCTATATGTACGTTATTAGAACGTAATCTAAGGCCAACTGAGTAAATATTCCCAAATATAGACAGTGGGAAAAATAAACTGATTCTGAAATTTATTTTTTACTGATTGTTCATAATCTAAATTGCGCTTTGATTAATAAAATGGTTACAAATTTCTCAGTCTGATGGAGTAAGTGGTGCTCTTATTAATGAAATGGTTACCAATTCTTCAATTTGATGGTTTACCAGTACTCTAAATTATTAAAATCTAAATAAATAATCAGATTTCTTATAATAATATATATCTGAAGTAATTGCACAGAAAATGAAGGGAGATAACTATGCAGAGCAAATCTCTCTTTAGGGTAACTAAAGCTATTATCTCCCTTTTTACTACGTCATTCATAACACCACAGACATAATTTCATTTTCTTTCATTGTAACGGATATTATTCAACAATTTAATTGTTCCCTGTAAGCAATTAGCGGTTAGTGAAGCATCAATTTGTAACATAGAAGGATAGTTATCAACCTAGCCTTTAAATCACGTCGGTTTATACAAGAGTGTAATTATAAATCAGTTATTTTAGTTGTTTACCTGTAATATCACAACTCATGTATTTTAACCTGGCAAACGAAAACTTATACAGAAAATGCCATGTGCAATTATTTTATGAAGTGTGTTTTATACAGTATAATTTATGAAGTGTGTATGGAAATTGAAGTAAATCCATGCTACCGTTCTACAATAACTGATTTTATTCACTATGCCAGGTGTGGCATGCTATGTTTGTCTGAATGTGCTTTGGACTTACCGTGTAGAATTATCATATTTTTTAAGTGTGTTTGGAAATTGAAGTAAATCTAAGCTACAGGTTTAGAATAATTGTGATTTTTATTTAGTATACTGCTTATACGACGTCGCTTGCTTAATCAGTATTGGATTAACTACACAATAATTTTAAAACGAATATTTGTATGAATCAGAAAGTGGTACAATGTTATAACGTTTCATTAACATACTGAGGGCGTCGGATCAATTCCAGTGGCTGAGGAGTGCCCACAGTATTCGGAACAATACCATTGTTCCTAACGGTTGGGAGAGAAGCAAAACTACAAGGGATTAAATAGCCCCTCTTACGTAAAGCAACGTGGTAAGTGCGTTTTCCACTTACACAGTGGTTTACTTTGGTGGTGGGGTTATTTAATTAGCAATGTGAATCTCTAAAGTTTCGTTTCGATTATTGATTCAATGGGGATGTGTCTATGTGAGCTCCCTAAAATAACTAGTATCATGAATCTCTACTTCAATTAAAGGGTACCCCTAAAGAAACATTCAGAAATACTAGCGGTCAAGAATCAGACTTCATCATGCAAATGACACTTCAAATGTCATGAAATGGACGCCTAAAATAAACATCATGGAACTACATGAATTGGTAACTGCTTATAATGCCACAAATTATTTTTGAAATTTTTGACAACATATAATATAATAATAATAATAATAATAATAATAATAATAATAATAATAATAATAATAATAATAATAATAATAATAATAATAATGGTGATGATGGTGATGATGATGGTAATAATAATAATAATAATAATAATAATAATAATAATAATAATAATAATAATAATAATAATAATTAAAGTTCAAGGTTAAAACTTAAATGTCAATTATCTTTAAAAAAAAATATTTATTATATACTAAACTACGAAAATGTTATTTATATTAATTTTGGTATTGAAAAATTAAAACATGATGGAAGAAAAATATCTGTTAATCTTAATTCTCAGAAATTTTATGTATATTTGAAATATTATAATATCAAAACTTGAAAATAAATACATATTACCGTCCAATTAGATTCGTAAAATTAATTTATCAATCTGTGTTAGAATGTTTCGCAATGGTAGACGACACACAGGATAAACTATTAATACCTCTTGAACGTTAAACAAAAAAATAAGATCCAAATTGCCTCTTGAGTACGCAAGATAAAGATTATGTACAATCGATACATCCAGTTTAGAAAGATCATGTTATCTGACTGACTCTATCAAAGGTGAAACAAGTGACACTGAGAGCAGCGACCGTGAAGATGGACCCTTGACTGTGGTTATGGCTAAATAAAACCCTGGGCAAAAGACCGAGTCGAACTATACTGTAAATGTATTTGACTTATCTGTTTTTATTTTAAATTAGGAGTACAGAGTTTTCTGACATATTCAACATTTTCCGCTGATCGTCTTTTATTGAAAATGCAAATTTGTATATTTTATTTGCAATAATTTGTACCGATTGTGAGTGGATGCAAATATATCTGGCAGCTGCATTAATTCATGAAAATATTATTTCATGACCTGTCTCTGTATTTACGGATAAAATAGCTCTCTTTCCAAACATTTTACACCTTCCAGTATTTCCACTTACAGAATTCTGACCCTGTGTAATAGATTGTAAGTTACATAAATAATTATATTTGGATTCCCCTTAATGTGACCAATTACATGCTTATCTTTAACTAGTCCATGAAAACATTAAAAATATGAACCTATGTGAGAAATGATTTTTATTTCCGCTAGTTTTAAATCTAAAATAACCAAATTTATCCACATTTCCGACTGGGTTTTTTTCGACAATTTCTGATTACAGGATAATGAGATGCTTTATAATTTTTAACAATTGGATGTATTACAAATTCTTTTTGCTCTACTTATATAATACTATTTTTTGTTTAAATCATTATTTTGAAAACCAAGAGAAATAGATTTATGCGGTCTTTATAGGAGATTTACTTGACAATATTAGAGTATTATTTTTAATAGTAATATCGTTTTTGTTCTCTATATTTCTTACCACCGAATTTACACAACTGAGCTTCTCCTGCGACTACAACACCATAGTGCAGACACGGTTTTGGTCTTAGACTTCCATGTCTAAGACTTTGCATTTGTTAGCCGCAGAATTTGCTAAGGCATGCTTCATTATAAGAAGAAGTAAATCCGATTATAAACCCACTACACCAAATCTTTGTTTGAATATATATATATATATATATATATATATATATATATATATATATATATATATATATATATATATATATATATATATATATATATAAATAATTATAAATATATACCAGACAGAACAGACTGTGCTATCCCTGGATTCTGTAGTAGAATCTTGATAATAGTGGGCAGAAATAATAGTTTAATACAAACAATACTATCATACAGGTTAGAGAAATTAAATTCGTACTCTACCGAGTTTCGAACCCAGGTCCGCGAGTAAATGGCACCCATCGCCTTGCCTGCACGCACCAACCCATATACCGTCACGACTAAGCACGCATCACCAAAAAATGATGGCACTGAATCGGTGTTATATAAGCTCGTGCGTAGCAGACACACTCGCATGACGACCTAGTAATTAATTCTCATATATTTGTACACAGTCGTTCCAGATTCCTATGAAAGAAATCAAGGTATATAGGATTTTTATATTACAAATAATTATAAATATATACCAGACAGAACAGACTGTGCTATCCCTGGATTCTGTAGTAGAATCTTGATAATAGTGGGCAGAAATAATAGTTTAATACAAACAATACTATCATACAGGTTAGAGAAATTAAATTCGTACTCTACCGAGTTTCGAACCCAGGTCCGCGAGTAAATGGCACCCATCGCCATAATTATAATTATAATTATAATTTATAATTATTTGTAATACAAAAATCCTATATACCTTGATTTCTTTCATAGGAACCTGGAACGACTGTGTACAAATATATGAGAATTAATTACTAGGTCGTCATGCGAGTGTGTCTGCTACGCACGAGCTTATATAACACCGATTCAGTGCCATCATTTTTTGGTGATGCGTGCTTAGTCGTGACGGTATATGGGTTGGTGCGTGCAGGCAAGGCGATGGGTGCCATTTACTCGCGGACCTGGGTTCGAAACTCGGTAGAGTACGAATTTAATTTTTCTAACCTGTATGATAGTATTGTTTGTATTAAACTATATATATATATATATATATATATATATATATATATATATATATATATATATATATAATTAATTTAATACAAATAATACTATCATACAGGTAAGAGAATTATGATTCGTATTCTACGGAGTTTCGAACCCAAGTCCGCGAGTAAATGGCACCCATCGCCTGCCTGCGCACACCAGCCCATATCCCGTCACGACTTAGCACGCATCACCAAAAAATTACGGCACTGAATCGGTGTTACATGAACTCTTGTGTAGCAGACACACTCGCTAGACTACCTAGTGATTATTTCTCATATATGTGTATATTCGTTCCAGATTCCTATTAAAGAAATCAAGGTATATAGGATTTTTTATTTTATATATGTATACTAAAATTGAACTTAAATATATATTTGTCATAATTATAATAATGGAGGAAAAATCCGCAATTAAATGTTCCGCCGTCTCAGCGAGAGTTGAATTTGATCTTGGCAAACTACATATGTCTAAATATAGTTTACGATGCAAGATCTGCCATTAACAAATATGGATATAACCAAACAGCCGTGAAACCAAGAAGGAATTTCGAGACAATGGTGCGGCTCATATGTTGTCGACATTTAGGATTATGAATGCCGTCGATATGTTAGAATGAGTGACAAACGAGGTAAAAATCTCATCAACTATCTCGACAATAAGCGATATTTATTTCAAGTAAAATTTATTGTAAATACAGACGAAGACACTTGGATTAATGGTGATAAGCGTGACTATACGCGTTACTGGAAATAATGCTATTTCATCAAATAACAAATCCAAACCCGTAATACTGATAGTTATAGATAAACCGCTTTATGAACCAGGGTATCATGTGAGTGCAGTTGTATTTGCACTGTATCCGCTGAATAATAAACCTAACGTTGGGAAACTCAAACCAATGAAATTGTCAAGTAGACTAAACTGCATAGCTGAGCATGTTATGGAACATTTCTCAAAAGTAATAAGTGAAAACGATTTAACGGATCTAAGACGTGACAAATAAATTAACTCATAGGAAGAATCTGTCAAAGACAGCGGAGCATCTATCAGCGACGTTGCTAAGCTAGAATAGAAATTAAGATTTCAAATAGCAGTGAAAACACTAGCCCGAGAAATTTTGAACAAACCAAAGTATATATAAAATGGAAACCCTATAACAATCATTGATCATAGCGCACATGCATGGACTAATGCTGTAACAGTATTTCCACGGGATAGAACAGTTAACATTTTATAATGGTCATATATTTCGTTTTATCAAGGAAATCAGTAAAAGTGACCCTGTGTCTGTTTTGTTATTTCCAATTTCAAAATATGATTATCATGATCAGTTTGTACGGCCTAATGGTGATTTTATCGTATAGAATCTCTTCGTGAATAAATGAAAAATTTTGCATTAAAATATACTTCTGACGATGTCAAGGTTGGCCAATTACAAAATAATTGTTTTACCGTTCCATCAATTGCTGCACACTTTGCTCAGGAGAAAAAAAATTCATGGAAACTCGCACGATTGGAATTTCTTGAAGATGTCCAGAAAAGTTGTATCAAATATGGGCTCCATGGATAATGGAATGTTAAATACGATTGTGGCGACGTTATCTCAGTTGTAATGATGGCGTTTTATCCTGGAAATTTTCTTGGACACGGAGAATGGTGTTCTGAATACTTTAATAGTTTTGGATATTCATCACATGAGATGATGAGAGTTGCTATAAACGAACCCTTATTAGATTTTGACTTAACCGGATTCGCCCTTATTGACATTCGAGTTTACAAAAAATCTACATCCGATTACTTATGCTTGGTTTGAAAGACATTTTTCAGAAAAACTGTTGGGATCTAATACTACTATTACACATATGCTTGATGCTGGAGTTTCAATATCATTGAAATTTAATGAAGTAATTATATCGAATCGTCCACAAAACAAATTTTGTTACCATAACCGGATACATTTGATATAGAAAAAGATGGCAGTAGAAAATTTCATGATCTTAACGAAGATGTTATTATTAAAATCATTAATAATATACGTACATGCAGGAAAGAAAGCAATGAGAAACTTTCAAAAAATCTTGGTAGAAAAATAAGTGGTAAATTTACACAAGATACAATTTCTGGTGGCGGAATTCACAATCTTGTATTGAATGGTATTGTTTAGGTTGCTGTTGATGTTGTAGAGCATGGATAAATCTTCATGGACTTTAGGATACGCTATATCGATTCACTCATCATAAGAATTAACTATTTCTATGCTAATGTCTGGTTGTCGATGATAGGATCGAATGGTCAAATTTAGTTTATCTCGCAGTATCTAAAGTTAGAAGAATATCTCAGATGCACAGTGTTATCATAGATTACGTAATAACTGAAGAAATCCCTAACGACTTTGCCGTCATCCAAACAAAGATTAACGAGCTATAAGCAATGTAACAAAAAAGATAAGCGCGACCTTAATATTGGTGCTGAATTTAGTATGACACTACAACAACAGAACAATCATTGTGCACGTTGTAATACAACAATGTTGTTGCAGTATTCAAATAATAATTTAAGACAATTTACCGTTGATTGAATTAATAGTAGTTTTGGTAACGCACTCTAAAATGTGATGCTGACCTGTCCTGAATGTAATCAACTCAAGTTTACATAAATTAAGGTTGTTGTTATTGTGTGTCTTCAGGAATTATTTGTAATTGTTCACGTACAAATCCACGTTGAATAGTATTTAAATCTAGTCTGTAGATTTCAGGTATATCTTTGAATCTTACCAAGCTGGAATTGTATTTGTAGTCAAACAACAGATAGGAACAGTTGACCTTTTTTACCACCTCCAAGTTCAACATGTTCATATAAATATCTTAGTTACATTACCTAATACTGGTTAACAGGAAGATTCGCGTGGTTGTATTGGTATATATTTCTTTGTAATTGCATAAGCAGGCTTCATAGAAGATGCACGAGTAAATTCGTTATTCAACGCAGCTATCACACTTTGTAATCTTGCAACCCACTCACGAGATCTCTCAGTAGATATTTCCTTTGCATATTCATATAAAAAACCGTTCAGCAAGTATTCAATTAAATCGTTAAACGATTGCCTGATCACGATGAATTTCAATGTGTCCTCGTCTGATTAACGTTATTGTTTCATAATACTGCACCATGAAATTCTTTTCCAGGATCAGCTTGTAATAGTTGTGGCCATCGCAAGGGTCATCGTCGATAAATTCGTCCAAACGCAGATGCAACTTCAAATGCTATTTTGTTGATAGTGGTTCTGCTTCTTTATATCTACCTGCAACGTCAGCGACAGTTAACGCGTATTTGTACGTGCGCGATTGACGTCTACCAATTTTAATGGTGACATGTGGTAAAAATTAAATATCTGCTTGATGAACTTCATTAGAAGCGCTGACATCAAAATGTGCGTATTGAATTTGTAAACTAGTATCCAAATTTTTATCATAACCCATGAACGTCATCAGACGATGATTTGCACGTGATACATGATTTTGCTCAAAATTTAATAAAATATCCTCAGATGGTTTATCCTCAATGAAACTTTGGAAACACAAAGATTGTCAAATATCATAATATTACGATCTTGACTGTTTACTCCTGAAAAACTTTGAAAATCAATAAATATATGTCGTGGTGCGGCTCTTCCTTGCTGAGAAGCTATTTGCCAAGTAAATAAACTATTGACAATGTTCTGCACAGCATCTGTTGTTATAGTCGATCAAGATAACATTGACTTACCACCTTGATCCATAAAAGAAATTAATCTTTGCTCTTCAGCAATAGATGGAATTAATACATGCAACAACAATGAACGTTTTGTAATTATTATTTTACCAGCTTCATCACCGGGTCGCCATATTGCATCATCATCTGGAACCTTTCGTACCAGTACAACTATATGCTTAGCTCCGAAAATAATTTTTTCTGACATTTCTACAGAATCCAAAGATATATGACTGTGGAATTGTATACGAAAATGCTCTCATATTACCTTTTAATATTGATTACGTGCTATTACCCATAGTTACATTAATGTTTCCTGACTGATTAGAAGTATCCTTTGCAAACATCCTTGAGGGTCGAGATGATCTTGAATAATCGCCACTGTATCTTGCAAGGCCAAGTATCATTGTGGCAACGTGGACGTCTTTCTGAATTGAGTCAATAGTTGTTGGGTTTTTTTCCTGAATCACACAACGCCATGCTGCCACTATTAAAATTACCAACTGTAACATTGGCTACATATTCAGTATTATCTGGTTTTAAAATTTCACCTTCAACTTCAATAAATGCTTCATCAGGTAAGAAATATATGCTATTGTCCTGAACTTGCAGCTCAATTTGTCCATGCTGGACTGGAATTCGTGCGTAATAAGAATAATATAGATATAATTATGAACCGATTCATCCTTGAATATTGGTACGTCCATGTCAAATTCTGGATCAGATATAAGTTTGAACATCTTTATTTTATTTACCTTCGTCCAACACAAAGACCATCTCCTGCTATCAGAATGAAAATTATATTTTTTCTTTCTCTGTTAGTGGTACATCAGCTATCTCTGCTAATTTTATATTCGCAACTTGATTTATTATTTTACTAATTTTTTAAGGCATCACTTCAGTGCTATGAAATTTTACTGACGGCCGAATTTTTCGTCGTATTAATCGCGCTAGTCTCTATCCTTCCTTGCTAAAAATGCTTTACTAGCGATATCACCAACAACACCAATACCGTTTTTATAAAAAAAAACCCATCAATTCCTAGTTATTTTGCAATTGGCATTGCTTTTTAGGCTATCCTTCTAAATAGACCTTGAAACACATCACCGAATCCATCTCCGTATTCATTTTGTATACTTGTAATCGTGAGTTTGTTGTCATGACCATGGTCGGTCTATATTGAGTATTATGTCTGATCATCTTATTATAGTCATTAAATCTAATTACTAACTCAATTACTGTTGTGACGTTTTCATTAATGAGAGACCGGTACACATAAATATCCATGATACCACCTGTAAATAATCGTTTGCAAATATCATGTGCTTCATTAATGATTTATGGGGAATTATTATGAGCTCTTTTTCGTCCATTAAGGATTTATAGTCTTTCAACATCGGCAAGGACGTTATTGGGACAAGTAACACGGCCATATCTAGTATTAAGACCACTTCCAATTGCGCTGAATGAATCTACTTTCCCATGTAATAAAGATAATCTTCCTCTCAGTAATTATAGTTTTCTTTTGTGTCCTGTTTCCTGTTTTTCTTGTCATTGTTTAACTCTTCTTGTCTTTTTCTTATTCTTCTTGGGGGTTTTTTCTCAGTTAATTTTTTTTTCAAATTCCAACATTCTCTTTTCTTCTTCCCGTCTTTGTTATTTTATCCTTTCTTGTTCCTCCTCAAACACTTGTTCTAACACTCTACTTACCGTTTGTTGTTCAATAGGTAATTTCAATGATTTTTAGTTGTATATTTTATTAATATAGATAGAATATTCATTATCATTTCGTCGAAATCTTTTTTGGCGATGTACATACGATAAAACGACTTTTCCCAATTTTTATTATTTATATTTCACCGCCGTATTCGGGTTTCAGATAACCCTTCCGTTTTTGAATAACTATTAACAGCTAGTTCAACTAATTCAGTCATGTCTTTAACAGATTTGATTCTTTCCCGTTTCGGAAACTTTTTTGAAAAACTAACTCTACTTCTAGCTTTTATTCATTCTCATATATTTTAAAACAATGATTCCATTAATTTCTCTCATTCTTCATTGTTCCTAAATTGCTCTGGAAACACGATTTTTCGAGGAGGGGATCTAGGGGGATTTGGAACTATATGTAAACAAAGACTACGAGGAGTGAACATTAAATGAAATTGTAGTTTTACGTTGCCAGAAGTTTTGTTAAGGCTTGCTGTAAATAATAGAATAAGTACATATATATTATTTTATACATAAATAATAGCGGGTTTCTTCATTTCCATCAAGATACTGTTTGCTACGTTTAATTAGCTTTTAACGTTATAGTTTTAATTACGTACACGTAATATTTTAAACGAATCTGTCCAGGTTACAAATGGAAATAACAGTTACAACAAGCGTAGTTTTTCATTACAGTTTCTTCACTGGGTCTATTTTTTGTATAGTAATAATATTCTTTCTAATTAAAGCCTTAACTGAGCAAACAACAAAGGATGGTCTGAAGTTATAGGGATCTGCTAGGAAGAAATCAATCTGCATCATAAAATAACAATATTGAAACCAGTGTTGTGAAGCGGTTATTCTTCTATAATTCGATCTTATAACTTTCATACACGTCTATTTATATTCAGTATTTTCATTATAATTATGTATCATTTTCCGATGCACTCATCCACATGAGGAAAAATTGGTTTTAGACTGGCTTAAACATTTTAAACTTGCTTACTACATCAATAATGTTTCTAACAATTACTGAAACATGAAACCATTTCCAAACAGTTGGAATGTTGTCCACAGTCGCGATTGAAGCCCAGTAACTGAACTGATTTATGATTTTATAATTGAACTATTTGCAATATTTCTCTGCAAAAACCAGCAAATATATGAGCTTCAATCAATTGCAAATCATTTTAATGTTTCTAAAGTGTAATAATTGTTAGTTGGTATAATATACTAGAGGAGAGTGGCCAAAAATCTTTGCATCAGAAAATGATTATAGTAGAGCCAGTGTTGTAAAGTGATTACTAATACGTAGTTATATAGTATAATTGTTTATACATATTTGTTTATGCTAAATTTTTTAAAACTTAACGTTTTATCACATTTTGCTAATCACTCATACAAATCGATGGAAGGATAAAGTTTTGCATGCCTAAAAAATCAATATTGTTTTTTAGATATTTCTGAAATTAGAAATTACACATTTTGTTTCCAAACATTGTAAAACATGTTGAAAAGATCAGGAAGAAAGCTAAAGTAAGAGAATTGATTTATGGTTTATTAATTGAAAATAATAATGGTATTATTCCTACCCACTAAATTGCAAAAATACAAATAAACAAGACAAGACTGTTCAATCAGTTTGTCACAATACTGCATTTTTATTGTAATGGCATATTTTCTTTATTTCATTAAATCCATAACGTCATAATTTTATACACTTGCTGATTATATTAACATAACATCATAAATATAATAACAATTATAAATTAAAACTGGTATTCAAAGACATCATGCTTGAATATAAGTACATGTACCACTACTAGGACTACCATTAGCACTGTTAAAAATGTTAATGATTATAATAATAATAATAATAATAATAATAATAATAATAATAATAATAATAATAATAATAATATTATTAATAATAATAATAATAATAATAATAATAATAATAATAATAATAATAATAATAATAATAATAATAATAATAATAATAATAATAATAATAATAATAATAAAAATAAAAATAATAATAATAATAATAAGCATTTATAATAAAAAATAATACAAAAGAATGTCAATCTACCTAAATTTTGCATGTGGAAAAAACATGGGAGAGAGACTTGGCACTAATCATAACACATTTCAGGCATGAAGTATCTTCAGACTAACACAATTCTGAAACTAAACAATTGGTATGCAACATGGCATAACGAATGTTACAAGAATTTATGATACAAACCAAAAATTAAGATAAGTGATACATAAAAAGCCGAGTTGTTTTATTATATAATCGCCAGGAACTAGTTTGAGGGAATGACAAATAACCTAAGCTTCTGGCGATCTTTTGTTGGCGGCCTATACCCGGGTAGGAGTGCCGGGCATAACAACTAACTCACTACGACTTATCTTAGACTATAGTTGACTCCTTGTAAAAGTCGCCATACTAATATTATAAAGTTTATTGCTACAATTAGCTACAATTAAGAACATGCTGAAGCTGAATCATGCAATGTAAGGCTACACTATAGATATAATGGGAATGATACTTTGGGCGTGGTTGCGACACTCGTGCAATATATTTATCAGAGAGGACATGTAATCATATAACATCGCTGACTCATAAATATTTTTGGGATTACAGAAAATACGTAAACTTCAAACAGAAAACAACTGCGGTCCTGGAAGTCTTAGTATTATGTGACACATTACACATCAAGAAGAAAAACAAAAACATGGAAATGTGGTTGCATCACGTATTCATATAATTCACGAACGGCTGGTCTAGAGTGTTTCATCCTTAGAATATTAGTCGAAAAGATTTGATACATATTACCCGTTGACGGAGTTCAATAGCGCTTGAATCGAAAACGCATTGCATGCGCCAAAACATATCTGGTTTCATAAAGGTTCAAGTTTCAGGTACACTCCATTTGCAGGTTTGGTAAATGCCCCTTTGTCTAACTTTGGTGGAATCTGAAAATACCCGAATAAATATCAACATTAACGTCACGATCATGACTTCTTATGCATATACGACATATCTTTAGGTACTTCGAAATGAATACAGATAAAGGGTATAGGGCTTCTAAACTTCTGAACATCGTTTATTGCTTGTTCGGGAGGACCCTTTCTGCTTCTGTTTCATTATTTGTGAGAATATTAAAGAAAATCTGGAGTGTGTTGATTTTTTGAATGGCTAATGTACTTTCTGAGCGATAAACTGCTTCACCTTGCAAATTTGATTGTGACTCTTACATTTTTCCAAATAATATGCAGTATTGTTAGTCCTGAATGTTTCACCAGGGAACTAAATCGCCTACAAACACCGACATGTAGAATAAAAATAATTCTTTACATTGAAAGAAGCAACAAATCGCCATAATCGATCAACCATTTTACTTTTTATAATTCCAAATGTTTTTTTTTTTAAATTATAGATTATCTCTATACGTGGATAAAATGACTTTAATCCAAGATTATTATAATCAAATGATGCTACAATAAATTCGAATAAAGAAAACTACGATATGACTAAATATGGAAACAGCCTACTTCTGTCTCTGGTGATGTCAAAAATCGGAAATTCTGCAACATTTCAACAATCGCCATCTTGGCTTCCAACAAGGCCAACCTCATTCCGATACAGCTTCTGGGTCCCGCTCCAAAAGGCAGGAAAGTGAAAGGTTTAATGTTGCCCTTGTTCTCCGGGGAAAATCTGCAAAAGCCAAGGAGATATTGTACCACTCGTTTTATATTCGGATTATTGCTTTAAAATCTATATTCAGACCGTCTGAATGAATGTTTCCAACATTGAAAAAAATCGGTATGGATAACGAGGACATAACAAAGATATGAATCATCCTTATAATAAAGTCCAAATAATATTTATATCAAGTTCTGTACAACTTCATCACTAATTTGCATTCTTGTTATTTTTTTTTTACAATTAATAAAGTTTGGAATCAAGAAGTCATTTAAATACGGATCTCCTCTTTAAAATATTTTTTGCAATAATTTAGTTTTCCATTTCGTCAATCTCTCCAAACATTTGAACACGTCACCTTTCGGGGTCAAATTTACGCGGATTGGGCCAGAACTCCGGATCATTATGAATAGCACTGACCACAACCGTCACGTTGAGCCCTTTGGGAATCTTAACTCCGCAGACTTCCGTGTCCGCTGATGCTTCTCTATTGAATCTGTTAGAAATAACCACAATATTAGATGCTATACCAAACGTATTTACTCCGATTACACATTTTTACTGATAAAGTATGGCAACATGAAGATGGAGTACTACATAAGGATACAAGATTTTGGGTTTTAATGTCATCTAGAAAGGACACGCAGAGACAATGTGATGAAATGTTGAAGCCATTCTGTACTGAATTAGATTTAAAAAGGAACACAATTATATGCAAAACACAAAATGAGAATGGGTACGAAACTGTAGAATATTTTCCAACAAAAACATATCTCTATTGCTGTAAATAATACAGAATATATGAGTAATATTATGATTAGGTTTCAGAATCTCAACGCAAACGCTTGACAAATGGTCTGTACAGTGTTGATAGTTCAATATTGATATCTAGCTGTGATTTTGATCCTGAGACAAGAGACCTGGATTTAGTAAGCGACAATTTCTCGCAATAAGTCATGACATAATATGGTTTTATTAAAATTGAAAGCCAAATAAAAGGTAAAAATGTAGAAATTAACTTTGAAATAACCTTTTGAACATGCCTTAAAATAATTTTGTATAATTGTGTCATTCGAGTGATTCACGAATGCTCATATATATTAGATCACAAAATTATATCTTCTTTTGTGATTTTTTGGATCTAGGGTGAGGTCACCATTATGTAACAAGACAGTATTTTCATGATTTATTCAAGGCTAAGATATTGTCAAACCTTTTTAGCAATATACATATTACACCTAGAACCATGAATATTATAAGTCAAGTTTTTCCATATGTTTATCTTGATGCTTCAGAAAAATACCTCACTACGGTACATTGCTCATTTTCAATTATATATATATATATATATATATATATATATATATATATATATATATATATATATATATATATATATATATTGATTGGTATGAGCAGCAAATCATGCTAAAAAAGAATACAAGCAGTAGTAACATGCACATGGTCAATATTACTGTGCAGGTAATAAACTGATAATCACTGAATGGTAATCGCTCTTAGATCATTTACATTATTAAGTCCTATATGCCAAAAGGCTATATACGAGGTTAATCCAGTGAACGAACTTTCTTAAAGTTATATCATTCATTTAAAAGCGACGAGTTCTCGTTTTGTTGTTGTTGTTTCAGACGATGCACTTGAAACTGATTAATTAATTTTAAGGAAAGTAAGATCAAGTATACTAAAATCATTTGCAATTTTCTATTGCTCTTTCGTACAGCATCTGGAAATTCCTTCCATGCATTATATGAACTGTACCGTACAATATTTGGAAATTCTTTTCATGTATCATATGCACTATACAAGATTTGGAAATTCTTTCCATGTATCATATACACTGTACAACATTTAGAAAAAATTTCCATGCACTTTACAATATTTGGAAATTTTATTCCATGCAGTATATACACTGTACCATAGAACATTGAGAATTTTTTCCATGTATCATATACACTGTACAACATTTTGAAATTCATTCTGTTTCATATACACATCACCTACCAACGTTTTGAAATTCTTTCCTTGTATCATATACACTGTACAACATTTGGAAATTCATTCTATCCATCACATACACTCTATCTTACAGCATTGGAAAATTTCATTCAATCCATCAAAGAGTATGCTGGAATTGTAGAATCTTCTCAACGAGTCAAGCTTTGTTTTTGAAATTACATTGTTTCTTTTAATGAATACCATTCTAGTGACTTGCTCATTTAATCTGAAAATAATAAAGATGCTTAAAAGCACTTATGTTATGACTTAAAATATTATTCAATTTCAATTTCAGTTTATACACATACCCACACATATGAATGAACACTCAAACGAAACGGCATCTCATATTTGTAATCAATAAACACGCCTGTCAAAAGCAAAGGTCAGAATGTGTAGCAATACATGTGAGTAGATTTTCAAACGTCATCATGCTACATTATCTATGTTAAATTTGTTTATAAATGTGTCAACTTAATAATTATTTTTCGTGTGGTACACTTTGTGCTAGAAAATGTTTTTGTCATCGTCCTTTAAATATTTGGAAATGAATTAAGGAATAGACCTTAATATTAACAAATTATTAAATGTCTGCAGGCATAAATGGGTTTATCTCTACTCTAAAATATAAACCAAAGTTGTTTATCACAAATAGTGTTATACTTAGATTGAAATATGACCTTACGGAAAATTTAAAACAAATGGTTAATTTCCAAGCCAACGTGACAGCGGTAGCTACGATATTCGACGTCAGATTGAGACCATTTTCATTTAGAATCAACGAGTGATCAAAAGCAGTCATGTGGGAAGCCCATGTCAGTACGACATTTGTTCAGGAAGAATAGTGATAAAAAATTTTCAAGATGACCTTTATGATAACCATATTGGGTCGGCTCAATTTCATTTAGGATCAAATAGACAATATGAGAAGTTCTTCAGTGAAAACTCTATGTTAATGTGACTATAGGTGAAGAATGAGTATCGATACAAAATATTTTCAAAATGGCAACTGTAGTGGTCACACTGGATGTCCGATGTGCACAAGTTTCATTTAGGACAATCTAAACCATGGAATGAATGCATATGCAAGGTTTGATGGCAATTTTCTTTATAGATTAGAAATAATAATGATATCAATCTTTTCTAGCAGATGGACTTAAGACGGACAACGGAAAATCACATAAGCTCTTCTAGACTGTAACTATTAGAGCTTTCTAATTAGAGAAACATCAAAGACGATAATCAAAATATATTTGAAACTCAACACTGAAGACACCGACCTTGTTGCAGGCGGGTATACTCGAAGTGTTTCGGACACTACCATATCAAGGTATTGCAATTTTAAAACATTGTCATAAGTTGGTTGTTTCTGAAAAAAAAAGAAAAACAAAATATATATTCTGAAGTTTAGATCCATACATAATTGCGCATATCAAATGATTACAAACAGTGGTTCAGAATTTCAATATTGTCAATTGATTTATTCTGCCGAAACTTGAAGATTAATCATAAGACAAAAGTATGAAACAACAATAAAATTCAAAATATAGACAATTGTCTGAAGAGGAATTTGATAGTAGATGCATTGTATACCATAAATTAGGCAATTCTAAATGCTAAAATTTAAATATGCAGCATTAGTTTTGGCAAGTAAATGTAATTAAATTTTCATGCTCTGTAGCTATATTAAAGGAAACTCTGATCTTGTAGGAAGAATGTAAGAATGTAATACATCGGTAGCTTACAGCCCTTTAAATAGTTTCAAATACTGTATTTAGGTATTTACCAGCACAAAAATACATAACTTGTAGGTTACCTTGCTTATTAACTTGTCAATTTCTGACATTCATTTCTTGTGGTCTACCTTGCTTAATTCCTTGTCAATTTCTGGCAAACACGATTTATGGTTTACCTTGCCTAATTCCTTGTCAATTTCTGGCAAACACGATTTATGGTTTACCTTGCCTAATTCCTTGTCAATTTCAGATATCAGCTTATCTTGAACATCCTGATTCACCGCAAGGCAGTAGGATACAAATGTCAGCAGACTGGATGTTGTATCAAAGGCAGCCAGAAGGAAAAATAGTGCATTTGCCAGAATCTCACTGTCTGTCAGTCCTACAATCATTGAAGAAAAATTTATAACATACATACATACATACATACATACATACATACATACATACATACATACATACATACATACATACATACATACATACATACATACATACATACATACATACATACATACATACATACATACATACATACATACATGGTCGGGTAGACGGATACATATACAGAAAGTCAGTCAGACATTCTTGGATACATATTGTCAAAGACTCAGGGTTAGACAGCTCCGCTCTGTAATGGGGTTGGTGTGGATATTTACTACAGCATGTGAAATCTCCAAATGTCTTCAAAAATGTTCCTTTTAAGATATTTGTGTTACATGTTTAGCTAATTGGACCTGGGGCAGTGCAGGAACGTGTATTTGTGGCGAATTACTTCCTCTTTGGTTACGTGAATTTTAACGTATAGATTCCTCCTAGTTTCGATAACGCGTCACCTGACATACATGTTCTGAGAAATCCTGAGGTCCATGAAGTCAAATTCTATTAAATTAAAATCTAACTAATCCCATATGTATTATGTTTGTAGGATATCAGTCAATTAAAATCTGACTAATCTCATATGTATTATGTCTGTAGGAAATCTGTCAATTAAAATATAATCCCATATGTACTATGTATGTAAGAAATCTGTTAATTAAGATCTAATCCCATATATATTATGTCTGTAGGAAATCTGTCAATTAAACTCTGACTAATCCCATATGCATTATGTCTGTAGGAAATCTGTCAATTAAAATCTAATCCCATATGTATAATGTTTGTAGGAAATCTGTCAATTAAAATCTAATCCCTTGTTTATGATGTCTGTAGGAACTCTGTCAATTAAACTCTAATCCCTTGTGTATGATGTCTGTAGGAACTCTGTCAATTAAAATCTGACTAATGCCATATGTATTATGTCTGTAGGAAATCGGTCAATTAAAATCTAATCCCATATGTACTATGTCTGTAGGAAATCTGTCAATTAAAATCTAATCCCTTGTTTATGATGTCTGTAGGAACTCTGTCAATTAAACTCTAATCCCTTGTGTATGATGTCTGTAGGAAATCTGTCAATAAGTTTTAGCCATTACCATGATTTATAATATTATCACAGATGGCTTGTCAAGGTTTTGCCATTTTAGATTCAGCACTGTTTCTTGCACAAATGACATGTCTGTAGCACCCAATTTAATCCAAAATATGTTTTCTCTATTATGTGGTTGCTTGGTTGGAACATCATAACACGTGTATTATTAAGTTTCAGGTTGCTTGTTTTTCGCGGAAAACAAACTTTTTATTGATCGAGTCAAGTTCGTACGGATGCCATTTTTATTCTTTTGTCACCTTGACATCGATGGCTTGATATTACGGGTATGTGATTAACATAAATTTACACTCATATGAAGTCAGGGTGAACTTTTTGCCGAAAGTAATATCTGAAATATGCTGACCTTATAAAAACACTGTTAGATTTATTGAGTACTGATATTTATTTTGCGCATAGTTTCAACCTCCCTAGCAACCTCAATTCTGTTATAGTCTGACGCTACATCCCCGTTTATTTGTACCCTCTGCCTGTTTCAATAACTAACACGTTTAATGTTATAAAGAGTGCATATAACTTAGTTAAAGCAATCATTGATTTATAACGTTCAACCTGACCGTGACCAAAAGGGTAATAATAATGGAATTCTCTTCCATATTTCATGCTTAACGGACTTTCCATACTAACATGGCGCCATATTGCGTACACCATGGGCTAGTTTATTTCCCTCAGACAATATAATGACGTAGTTCATCCTATTGGATTACTGTCGGATAATTCCGTGAATTGCTATAACGTTGTGAGTTTCGAATTTTATCTCTCTGAACACATAAACTATTAATTAAACCGCTTGTCAAATCCACGCGAAAGGCAAATTTGTTGTCGTCATTCTTTTCATTTGCATGATTCGACAGTGCAAATATCGGAAGAAGACGACATACGTACACACCTTTGTAGTTGTGCACACACACACACAATTGCTGAAAATGGACTTGTTCAGGAACTGGAATTAATATCAGGCATATTCATCTATTATATTGAAAACTTCCGTTAATCATGAAATGCGCAGACGATGACGGTATTAGGGCTGTTATGCTCGTAGTCAGGTTAAAAAATATAAATCAATGAATGAATTGACAAAGTTCCTTGAATTTTATGTCACATTAAAGGTTTAATTTTTTTTAAATCGGCAGGCGGATACAAACGAGATGGTTTAATCGGACTACAGTACCATTATACCCTGTCATTGGTTTGTTTCAGTGTATTCATTAAAGAACTGTTGTTCTGCTACTGAACACCATGCAGACAAATTAGGATATAGAGATTATGTCTCGGAGTTTTGTACAAAGCAATATATAAGATACAGAATTTTTATATACTGACAGATATGAAACATATGGCTGATACCGAAAGATTTGTTACTTACAAAATTTACTGTAACGGCAGATACATTTAGTTTTCAAGTAGCAGCCAGAAATTTTCCTGGACTCAATGTTTGGTACTATTCCTCAATACACTCAAACCCCAGCATTTCCCTTTACTTGTTTTAAATAAATGGTTCAATATTGAATGAAAACGTGAAATAAATACCTACCATCCCCAGTCTTATATAGTATTTTTGGAAGATTCGAAATGGAAGAATGCATGTACTCATTCATGTATACTATGTATTATTGTATGATCCATCCGACCATCAAAAGACAGTACAAGAAAAGATCTTACCCCTCTTTTTGAATGAATCGTAGTTCAGGGCTTCATTTTCTGTGGTCTTGTCGCTTTGCTCTTTGTGTGCATTGATCATCAATTGAATCAGGTCTTTATAATTCTGTAAAGGAAACCATACCCACAATCATGTCTCTCCTGAACTAGCTGGTTATGGTTAGTTCTGTTAGGGTCATTTTCGTATAGATGTTTCAATTCTCATTTTTCCACCATGTTGGGGACAGGTGGATATGTGCTATAACTTACTAACATGGGTTTTGTTCTTATAATATTAAAAACATAATGCAGATTATTGCTTAATATTTAGCTATTATCAAAATTAAAATATATTAATTACGAAAATAATGAAATGGTTGAAAAAAAGCTTCGTCTTAAAACAATATGACTAAATTAAACAGTCTGATACGTATCAATCTGTGTAATAAATGTATTATAGACTATATGATACACTTATATTAAACTTGATTGTTTTTTCGTGGATGGTGTTTAGGGTCTATCTATTTAAAAAAAAATGTGCAGAATTTGGCGTTTGGTGATCATTATCGAGGAATAATCCATAAAAACCTGGAAGAATCCAACGACCTTGATTTGAGATTCCATCAGATTATTAACCAAGAAGGAACTGCGGCAATGAACCAGATTTAACGAACACAATATCAGTGCAAAATAAAATTACCTCACTAAAATATTTTGCGTTCGTAAGATACAGATATCACTTGGACGGTCATCATGGAATTAAAAATAAATTTTTTTTCTACTCAGATAATTTTTAGCATTTAATTAAAATGCAGCAAGATAGTCTCTAGATTTTCTGACGTCTAAAGTGTTCTTGACTGAATTATACTCATGCGCCACTTTAAGCATTATCTAACATTCTTTTGAAATATTGTTGTCTTCAAAATTCTAAACCAAAATGTAAACATTCTTACGTCTGATGTGCTATTCCTACGTTCTTTCATCACCGATTTGGTTGCTTCGATGAAAAAATCCAGTGCCTTTTGGTCGATCAATGGTATGTTTCGAAACAATATTTGAAAATCTGGAAACATCACTGTAATGTAAAGGTGTAAATGGTATGACCTAACCCTGCAAATGCAAATTTTACATCATTTCCAAAAAGACAGTCAAGAATATCATTTAATCTTGAAACGTATCATCCTTAGCTCATATAACGCTATAAATTATTAACACCAAGGGTTTAAGGAACTTGAATATGAGGATGTCGATGTGGTACTTACAGAACTTTAACATTAAAAGGGGCTTGTTGGAATTATGGGGATATAAGGAATGATCTGTGTTGGCCTTACAAAACTTTAATATTATGAAGGAATTATGGGATATATGTGGATTGAATGTAAATGTAGGATCTGTGTCAGCCTTATATATGTTTAACATTAGGATAGTATCGAAACTGAACACATGTAAGTTCTTATATTTACTATATAATATACCACTACACATGGAAATATTGGAGATGGGAGTGGTTTGCTCATAAACTGATACTGGCCTTAATTTATATCATTGCAAGCAGGTTGTACCATATAAATCTTTACTTAATATATAATATACCATTATACATACAAAGAGGAAGAGTATTTGGCTTACTTTTGTGGGGTTTCACGTCTTTTATCCACCCATAATAGGCTACACGTGACTAGTAGTATTGTTGGTGAAAGAAGAGCCCCGGAAAGACATCAGGAATAACCTCCAAGGCATGGGAAGCTTTCTCTCACAACCACGTTGGTCTCATGTTGATAGAGAGGCACGTGAGTGATTTTTAAAAGTAAACGCCTTAGACCATTAGGCCTACCGGGTTCCCGAGGTTGCAGCTGAATCATTTGCCAATGTCTTGAACAAAACAATTCGATGATTCTTTCTATTCATCTGACAATCGTACCAATGCTATTTCATATTCTCCTACTTTACCTTCTTTCCAAGCATAAACAGTAACTTTCTCTATTTGTGTTAGAAATGCCATGTGTACTGTTGTTAATCCAGTTGTCATGTAAATTCTAACAGAAATATGTACGATCTCATGTAACTAGTGCGGATAAAAGTTAGGGTCAAACTGTCTGATACAGAACGTCTTGCAGTCCCAGCTGACATAGTGATGGAACTGGTTTGGTATATCTCATCAACAGCTCGCTTGTATTGCTGATAACGGCAGTTAACAAACGTGTAAATAACTGACCATGGTACACAGATCTTCAATGGTATTGACATAATTTCATTGATGGATGCTTTAACGCACATACCTAACGCAAGATAGGGTCCATGTTCATTCAAGGTCAACTGGACATAATAAGACGTCTCTTTGTTGTAATCTCCACATCAATGTGACTTTCTACTAAAGTAGGTTTGTGCTAACAAGACTTTTGGAATGATTGAAATGGTGGCCACATTGTATGTCAGATTTGCATCATTTATTTGCATTAGCTACTGAAAACCCGACGCTGATACGACTATCCATTCAGGAGTAGTGGTAACAGTATTTTCACAATGACTTCCGTAGCGACCATATTGATATCAGCTCGGCAAAATTTTTTTAGCGGCAGCAAGACATCATAAAAAGTCTAGTAGCGAAAACCCCGATGTTTAATATTACTATCCGTTCACTAGAATGACAAGAGTTTTCAGGTGTACACTGCGGCGGTAATTTTCATTTAGAACAACTAGACATAATAAGATCTCTTTCAATGAAAACCCCATGTTGTTTTGACCAGTGATTCAAGAGGAGTGGCAATTGCAAAATGTGAAAGGTGATCGATATGTAGGTCATATTGGATACCCGAGCAGCATCATGTTCACTTAAAACCAACATCAACAAGGGATGAATATGTGGGTTGAGTTTCAAGGCAATATTCAAAGTAGTTTAGGAGGAGTAGCAGTCCTGTTCGGACGGACGACAGATCATCCCGCTGTTCTCTTATATGACCAGCAGACCTAAAAAGTTTAAATTGCACGTCGTCAAGTAATGTATATAGAGTGGTTTTAAAACCGCTCACGAGGTAAAAGTGAATATACGACTTACGTCAGTCAAAGAAAACGACATTGGCATCCAGAATGTCCACAGCATCGAAAAGTTGCGAAAAATCCTAGCAACCGCAAAACCTTGTCCTTGAATAAAAGTACTTGTGCGTGTTTAATGTGTCTCAATCAATAACATTGATTCTTGGTGTATCTTGAACCAAAAATGATTTAATGGAAATAAAGAAGGAACAAGGAAAAGAAAGTGGGTAAGAAAATGCTGCCGATTTTGGAACAAGAAGAACATGATGGTAAAGAAGATATCCCCTCCAATAAATTAACTTAAAACGCTAAGACGTCATAGCCAGAGGCAAGTGGAAATAAATCAGAAAACAAATTAAACAGACTTTGAAAAATTACGTTTTTTAAATCTATTTTCATTTTTCTTCAGTACAGTACACGAAAAGTAAGTAAGAATGGTGATTCAGTCATTAGTTTCATCTCCCTAATTTCTCAAATTCTATCAATGTGTGGATGACAATTGTGGTTTTCATTCAATTTTTTCCTTCCTACAAAAACATCACTTTATTGGCAATCAAGAACGAGCATATTTGTTTCTGAGAGATAATGGTTTTGTAATCGATTTACAAAAATCACAGACTTTCCATCATGAGCCGCAACTTTCTCAATCCTTTCCATAGTCTATCTGCCTGCCGCTGGCTTCATCTTCGTTACCGTTTTGTTATATTTGCTGTAGCTGATGGTTTATTTATTTTTCAAGGAGTGGCCTTTTCTTCTTGTGCTTTAAAAAAGAAGATTGATATAATGCGTTTGTCTATTTCAATTTACTCGAGACGACATTAGAAATTCCAGTGATGATAATACAAATTTTAATAAACGTCTGGAAATTATTATGTTACCGATTTAATTGTAGTAGCAGCATAAGCAGCATCAGTAGAAGCAGTCACAATAGTACTGTCATAAATATTATACGGAAGGATTGGTGGTCTTCTACAATACAAGGCCGTTGCTGGGCGAGTGATCTTCAACGCCATAATTTCACATTTTGACCGGATCGAGTCCCGACTCGACCTGGTTGTGTGTATGAGAAAGATTGCTAGCAGCTTCCTTTGTGTCATGCTTTCTCCCTGGCATCTTCCCACGCCATATATACTAGTTGTCATGTATAGCCTGGCATGTGCTGAAAAATGGAGGTAATCCCCACAAAACCAAACCAAACACACACTATTTGCGGTCGTCAGATATGATACTATACTAAACTGTAATCATCCCTAGTCTGTCGAGGTTCAAAGTAGAAACAATATCTTAAACACATACTGTATCATGCCATATTCTATTCTGAGATTTTGTTGGAGAATACAATCAGATCACAGATTGGACAAATAAGATGCACTGTAATTGGTTCAGTCAGAACAAGAAGCGCTAACGTTACCAACGTTCCAAATCTCATAGCGACCCTCATATTATGTATATAAAGGACTTCTGGACTTGTTCTCACCAGTCTTGTCATTCATACTAAAAGAATCAAAACGTTGATTCGTCAACAGTCATACCCCGTATGTATTTTCATACTGATTACAGTCTATGTAGTGTCAAACTTCTACCCACTCCCTATGTACATATGATGATGTTTTTGTTTATAAATTATGTTTATAAAATCGAAATAGACCCAACGTCACTCCACTGGTATGTGTGCGAATGTGTGTATTGCATGACCCACCCCTGCCGCCCCATAAAACTGTGTAATGGTGTGTTCAGTGATTAGTGATGGTATATACATTACCCTCTTCCGTTTGTTTGTACAACTGAAAATTGGAAAGTAAATGTAATTATGTTAGCCATCCCATGCTTATTTTACCATAAGGTCCTTAATGCCATTCTAGCCTTAAAGTTGCAAACGATTATAGGTAATATTAAGTGCTTATATAGCTCCTAGTACTCTCTGTACCCCACGCCTCCCCAACACAATGCCACAATCAATGATCATTTCCTATATAACCAACAGCATTCCTCATAAGTAGTGGAATAATTGCACTTACTTCTTAATAGAATCCTGAGCCCGATTATATTATTTGACATGGCTTTCCTGGCATTCACAACAAAGGGATCATTTGGATTACTTTGGGAGTCAACCTCTATGCCAAATCCTGTACTACATATTACATCCAGCGTGAAGGCTCCAAACAAGCTGCAAGCAAAGTTAGGAAATGTTATCGCTTGAATGCTCGGTAGAAATTTTTATTACACGCTAACAATATTTTTATATGTACGTCTGACAAAAGTGACGTGGTCAGAGTAAACATATGATAATAGAGAAAAATGAATTATTGGATTGTAGTAATTTAACTGTTAAACTTTGCATGGAGCGCCATCTTAGTCTATCCTTGCTATTTCATTTGGAAAATAAAAGCACAAAACCTCGATCTTTATATTCTATTAAACTTTGAATGGAATGCGATTTTAATCTATCCTTACCATTTCATTTCGAAAATGAAAGCACAAAAACTGGATCGCTATATTCTATTAAAACATAGTTGCACGTGGAAGATAACTATATCAAAAAGATGTTACTAAGTCTGCCAATAATAGTACAAAGGAGATAAATCAGTGGCGTATAACGTTGTAAACTTGGCATGTGCAAGCAACGGTTTGCAGACCGCATCCTATCAGTGATCTGGTTTTAAACGGTTACTTTGTACATCACACGGTGCTGCTTTAAAAAATGCTGTTCATGCCGAGCCCTGGGGACGAAGCATATACCTCTTTTATATCTACACTCATTTGTATTTGCTTTGTGATATTTGTATATTTGTGTTTGCAAAATAGGTTAAATTTTCACAAAACTTGCGCTATAATAGACCTAGAAAATGTACTACTCACTACAAACTTCTTAATCTTTGAAGAACATTCAAAATAAGAAGGACTGCTTATTCCATGGTATTCCGAATCATCAGGCATAAGTCAAAATGTATTATTTCTCTCTTTTTTTATTCTGTATAGACAAAACGATAAATATCTAATAATATCTATTAAAACACTTACGTCTTCATTTCTACAGATTTTCCACCTTCTGACATGTTCCTCGCATTTCGGGTCAGTTTCTCTAAACATCGAGATATGAGAGGAGTCATCTAAAACCAGGAACAGTGAAAGCATAAGTAAGAGATATACGAATAAATTATAGTTCTTCACATGCAGATATTATATTCTTAATCCGCCTAATAAAACCAGTTACAGTGAATGCATAAATAAGAAATATACGAAATATGGCTCTTCACATACATATATTGTATTGTGAACACGCTGAGTGTTTAGGAGACTAAATTTAAAATTTATCAATGAACTGAAACACTTGCAAGATTAAAAAATAGCGATGGATGTTGTAAACAAATGGCTATAAAACAATCACATAAATAAAATATAAAATACGTTAAACATCTGTATTTGTGTATATTTGAATGTGGCTGTTATACTGGATCCTAGATGAGCACCATTTTCATTTAAGACCAATTGGACATCATAAGAAGTCTTTTGTGCAAATCCAGTACCATCTATTCAAGAGGCGTCGGGATGACAAGATTTACAGATTTTAAGATGACTGCAATTGCAACTATATTGAACATCAAACCAACTCCATATTCTATTGAGACCAAATAGGCATCACCCACCCATGTCGATATCGCCATCTTTGCAGAAGGCGTAACGATAATAAGATTTTCATGAAGGAGAACGTTCATTTGGAACCGACTAGGTTATGGGATGAATATGTGTTTAAAGGTTCGTGGCAGTTCCTAAGTAGGTTAAGACGAGGAACAATAAAAAAAAACTTGTGCTGACGGGCGGACGGATGACAAACGATGGACGAAAGACAATCCTATAAGCTCTTCTGGTATATGAATAGCAGATTAAGAAATGTAGATGAGTTGAAATTAATTTTAATTTAGAAATTTAGTAAAGGATTTTCAGAGGGGTTGGGACTCCAAAGTCAGGACCTCAATCGATTACATAAACAGTGCTATACTGTCTTTAAATGACCGATAAATAAAAGAGGCAATTAATAATTTGAGGGCGTATTCCTGTCACATTACCAAAGTATTTGTAGTAGCAATAGTGATTAACTGTACGTCATCACAATACTAGTTGTATGGTACCGACGACAAATTAAAGTCCTAAACCGTAAGTATCAATAATGGCAGAAAAGTAAATGATAAATCCTGCCAGGAAAAACAACCAAAAGAAAAGAAACAAATAAACAGACGAGAACCATAAGCACGAAACATTATGCGGTTAAGTTTAAAATGGTAAAGGTGTTACAATTTTGTAAAAGGTATATCAAAGATAAAGGTAAGGTATACGGTGATTGTTTATATAAACGGCATTATCTCAAAAACTCAAAGATTTTCTCTTTTGATACGCCATTATATAGTATAGTTGATGTTCGCGGTTCAGGAAGTGTACACGAGCCTGGTATGAGTGTCCCATAAACAAATGGCATAATAACACCTAGTTTGTAAGAATTGTTCTGTATGAGCGATGCCACCCTCCAGTCATTGGTTTTGACGTTCTGAATAACTTTGCCCAGTATGAAAAGCCTAATGAAATATAAAATATTTGACGATAGTTATATATAATCTGGCTTTTTAATACCCGTAATACCCAAGTGAATAGACAGCTACAACAGTACATAATATGTTTTCCAGACTTTATGGGCAAATCATGTTTCTGTAATATTTTGGATATTTTACGAATTCTCAGATTTTAGTGTTTGCATGGTTTTAATTGTAGAAAGGAAAAGTGAGAAGATGACAGAATGTGGAGGTGGGTGTTATTCTGTTTCTCCATTTTAGTATTGTTCAATTAATCAATAAAAATACGAAGAGCTAAATGAGAAAACATGAATTGTGAAATATAAAGATGTAGGAACATTCTGACTCCGTAAATCAAAATTCCACTCCATTCTAGATATAAGCAAGAATCACTCAAAAGACTATTGCTCTGATGACCCAAACAAATTCCAGGAATTCAAGATTAGACAATTTCTTCCTTTTGAATCTTGAGTGTTGAGATCATCTCTATTGGTCGTCAACAATAATACGAGTTTCTAATTACTTGCTGTGGGTGTCAGACTGACACTGTCTATGTTTAGGATCCACAAGACATCATTTAGGACAAACAAGATAAAACAAAATGTTTTTTCATGGAAACAACATGCTGAGATGATTGCACATTTTGATGAAGCAACACAAACAAGATTTTCAAGATGTCTACCATTGTGGCCATAGTAGATATCGGACTAATACCACTTCTGTTTAGGACCAACTAGACCAGGTGTCTTTTCGTGAAAGCACAATATCGATACAGTCAGTCATCTATGAGATTTTGAAACTATAACTCGAGTTTCAAGAATGCATTGTGGCGACATATTGTATGTCAGATCGGCTCCATATTTATTTACGACAATCTAAGTATCCTAAGAAGTAGTTCACTGACATCCCTGTGTTGATATGACAATTCATCAACGAATAATGATCACACGATTTTCAAGATGACCACTACAGTGTTTATATTGGATGTCTAAGCATCGCTATTTTCATTGAGGCACAACGAGATATTGTAAAGAGTCGTTTAGGAAATGCCCCATGTTGGTACGACTATCCATTCAGGAGGAGTTAACTATAACAATATTTTAGGCTGGCCTTTGTGGTGTTCATTTTGTATGTTTGTTTATATTAAACATCAGAGGGGCAAGATTTTCCTTTAAAATTAGCCAAAATTCTTAATCAGTCTTCTGGTGAAAACTCCATGCCAATTTTGGATTTCTGTTCATGATAATTGGCGATAACAACATTTCAAACTGACTTTTGTGGCGATTATTTTATATGTTTGAGCTCCAAATGTTTTTATTTCGGACTATTGAGACCATGAAATGAATGAGTTTGTAAAGTTCAAAATATATTTTAGGAGGAGCAGCGATAAAAACTTGCGCTAAAGGACGCATAACAGACCTTTCCCATCAGATCTTCTGATCTAAGGCTAATAAAGATTGCGCCGTCTTTCTGCCCTTTCGTCACTTCATTACCAATCATCTTCCTAATTCACTGGTTGGAAATTCGCGAACTTTGCAAGTTATCTGTCCATACGTAAACCATGAACAAGAGGGTTATGATGTTTTGTTTCCTCTCCATTTATCTCCGTCAGGAGTAAAAGGTCAAATTTTTACAAGGTCGGTTACCTTGACATAGTAACCTTCAAACCCTTTGTTTATGCATAGTAGCATAGACATTGTATAAAAAAAGGTTTGTTTTGTTTTAAACCTGGGTCACGGAAGTGGTAGAGCTGTGTGTGTGTGTGTGTGTGTGTGTGTGTGTGTGTGTGTGAGAGTGTGTTTGTGTGAGTGTGTGCAATTACAACACGTGTTATTTTGTCTTTTTTAAAGCTAACGCTGATTTTCTGCTCAGATCATTATTATTAATAGTAACAGAAATAGCAATAGTAAAACTTATTATTGGTGATAACGGCGGTGGTTGAGATAATGGGGACATTATTGCTGCAGATGTCATCGGCATCTGATATTTCACAAATGTAACGTATTAGCTAGAGAAATAAATGGAGCTCTCGTTCCAACTGATGCAGCAGTAAGAATATACTCAATGTCCGCATTAAAGAACATACGTCAATTGTTATTTTTAGAAATATCCACAGACACCTCCTTCTCTTTCTGCAATACTGTTCAAATATTCAAGCACATAAAACATGCGGCCTTGGACACGCTGACGAACGTCATTCTTCCTTATGTAGTAGCTATATATATCTATATATTTTTATCTCAATTTTAACTTCTTTTTCTTATTTGCGTTGCCACTCTAATCAAGTAAACAGTTCAGGGTTTTTCTTGACTTCTGTAAGTATAAAAAATATAGCCTAAAATGTGCTTCCTAATATTTAAAACGTTTGTCCTTTCAACGGTGTATACATAACCTCCGTTTCTAATGTAACATATACTTAGAAACAACTAGGAAAATAGAAATGCTTTCCCCGAAAATTCAGGTTCAGTTTTTTGGTTGTTTCTGTCCGACGAGGAAGCAGGCGGCAGCCAAGAGAAGGTTTTACGTTGCGACTGATTCGAGTGATCCAGCGGATTCTAATGTTGCCCAGTAGTAAGTGATGCCGAGAATAATATTACTAATTGTTATCCATGCGTAATATACTTATTCATAACAAAGATTTTCTGCGGAGACAGTGAGTTTTTACTTTGAAATCTATTACTACATCGAATATATTGCAACCTCTTTCATCAAATGCCAAGACCTATCGTCTCAAGATTTCCTTCTGCATTATATTGCAAATTCCATGCATTTTTTTAACCTTTGCTTGAATTTCTTGTTATTTTACATTTAAAAATTCCCCCTCTAAATAGCACCATGTTAACATAAATCTATTGACAATGGCGTTTGTTAGCATACATTTTCATTTAATTTAGCTACAATGTTAAATAATTGTAGGAGCAAAAGCAAATATCAATGTTTTAAAAAGTTCAAACAACTTACATTTCTCATTTTACCGGAACTAAATGTAGGAGTTAGTGTTGATCGTAGAAATTTCCAGTGTTCACCCGAAGCTACATTTACTGCGGAATCAAAGAACTCGACATTTCGGAATGATTGCTATAATAATAATAATAATAATAATAATAATAATAATAATAATAATAATAATAATAATAATAATAACAACAACAACAACAACAACAACAAGAAGAAGAAGAAAAAGAAGAAGAAGAAGAAGAAAAAGAAGAAGAAGAAGAAGAAGAAGAAGAAGAAGAAGAAGAAGAAGAAGAAGAAGAAGAAGAAGAAGAAGAAGAAGAAGAAGAAGAAGAAGAATAGAAACAACACTAATAAAAACTGACAAGTTCAAACTGTGACAAATTTACTGAGCATCACACTAGAACAAAGATGTTGTAGACTTAAAATAATACATAATTACGTAAGAGATAACAAATATGCAAAATGAATATTTTATTTAGTACATGTTGTTTCACCACTGTTGAAAACTGTTTTGGTACTTGAATTCCTAATCTATGAAATTTCCTTGAAAATAATTTAGTTTTCGAGCACATAAATAATAGACGATTCATGTTGCATTTTAGATACATGACAGTGCTTTTTCACTAGTACCTTTTAAAATCAAGGAAAAAATACTGTTGCATAAAGAAGGTTATTTTCTCTCAAAAGGAAAGACAAAATGCTTATGAGTATGCACTATTTATTTATAATATGTTTTAAATATAGAAAATCAAATATTAGTAAATGAATCTAGTATCAACTCACCGCTCTATCTGTAAATTCGGAAAATCTTCTGACTAATATTTCCTTGATCATTTCCGGGTCAGTGATCAAAAGCTGAGGCAAGTTTCCAAAGAATGTTCTAAATAATAATAATAATTATAGGTTACTTCATTTGTATGGAAAAATATGAACGAGTTTTTCGGATGGATATACTTTATGACCTTGGGACAAAACGAGTTCATATTTTCCCATGCAAATACAGTAACCTTTTTTTTATACCCAATTTTTATTCTTCCCAAGGCTTAAATATATCAATAAAAAAAGACTACAAGAAACAAAGTAACTAAATGCATGCCGTATTCCAAAATAAATACATAAGCGTTGATGGATCATTACACAACGTTATTACTGAGCGCATAATTCCGCCCAGATAAATTTGAAGTTGGTCGTGCTGAACGTACGTTTCGAATGAAAATGGCGTTTGGTCTACTTAAAATTGAACTTTGGAGTAATATTGTTAATGAATATGCATTGCAACAACTTTTTCATTTGATCTAGAATGAATACGTTTTGGTAATTGTGTCGATTGAACGCAAACTTTTGATTACGGTTTGGATTTATCTACATGAAGTGACTTGCTTTGGATTCCAGGAGCGTCTGCCAATTTAATCGTTTTGAAGTGTGTTGACATTGGCGTGAGTGTTTCTATTCTGTTATTGAATTATTCAGACCATATTTTGGGAAACTTATGAAGCCTTTCCATTGCAATTATCGAAAGTTGCTGTGCAGTTTAATGTTTATTTCATTTTGAGTTCAGTAAGAAGGATATAACTACACTTAGAATATACACGAAATTACAGTACAATTTCAAAATGTGTTATCAACTTTGAGAACCCATGACATGGATCATGTAATTCAGATTTACAGAACTACGAAAAAATATATTTTTTGAGGAAATTCAGGATGTAAAATTGTATGTATATTTTGCCATTTTTATTACCAGTCAAAAAAGACAGTTTATATGTTATTGTGAGGTCCCTGTATATCGTCTATATCTAGCTAAATCTAAAATATTGTATCAATAAAGTAAACGCGGAATGTGCCAAAGCAGTTTACATGTGTCAGACTATGAAACCTTTTCTGGTATGTGGCAGTCCATGCAATATCTGCTTTAGTACATTCATAAAAGATTTGTTTACGTTAGAAACTAGTTCATTTAAGTTGAGCGCACGGGTTCAATACGAAGGTGTGCAATATCGGTAAATACTAAACAATTCTGACAATGTAAAGTTAACGGAGAAAAACTGAGCATATAATAATAATAATAATAATAATAATAATAATAATAATAATAATAATAATAATAATAATAATAATAATAACAATAATAAAAATGTCATCAGCAAGATTAATAATGACAACAATATTGATAATATTATTTAGAAACAATAAATATACATCAAAGTGAACACTCAGCAGAGCTTTTGCCCCAGCCTGACATTATGTCATTTAAAAAGTATCGAAATTTGCATTTAAATAAACAGTTTTAATCTCAAACCCTCGTGTGGATGAAAATAACAAGCATATGCCCAAATTACCAAAAGGCACAAGTATATGTTCTTATAATGGATCAGTAAGAATACATGTTGCATATCTACAAAATACATTTTTACAGGCCTATAGTGTATGACTGAAATATAAATAAATAGGGTTTATAATCTTACAGAAATGATTTTAGAGACGAAGGAAAGAAAATTACCAATAATATAAAACCAACAAAACTTGGATTTTAATTCAAATTTAAATTTGTTTTAAAAAATAAAGGCTGACCCATTTTTGAAAGGTATTGATGGTTACCATTTGAGAGTCAATGTGAGTTTCATGAGTATACTTGGGTTATAGGAGTATCAAGGAATCACTACTAGATATGTTTGACGAAGCCATATTTGATTCTCCGTTAGTTCCATGTAGACAAAACGCCAATTTATTCATCTCAATTTGCTATGCAGGAACTACAGCCAGTAAACAATAACTCTGGATGACCGCTTATCTGTACTAAAAGTAGTCTTCGTTTAAGTTAATTGTTGTTACCAATAAAGTTAATAATACTACAGAGAAAGAGAGATGGGGCAGGAAATCAAATATTTACCCAACGTGTCTTCCATATTTCTGTATCAGTCTAAGATTAGTCTCTCGCAATCCCTGTCAAAATTTATACCAGTGAGTTCTATACAATGCAACTTCTTTTTATACATTTTGGCAAACAAATTGGCAAACTTTTAATTGTTGAGAAACAAATACCAATTAATACCAAAGAAAACAAATAAATTCAGATGATTAACATTCGCCCTTAAGTACTGGTCATAACCATGACTTTGTACACATCTTACCTGTGATACTGTACCTGACAATGATTGTACAAGGTACCTTACTGATTATATTTTACCTTAGCATGGCTTTGTACGTCATAGCTTATTAATGATATTCTACCTAACCATGACTATTTACATTATATTGTACCATGATTTTGTACAATCGCGTACTGATGATATTATGTTGTACCTAATCATGACTTTGTACATCATAACTTTTCGATGACATGATCTTGTACCTAACCATGACCTTGTACATAATAACTTACTGATGATTTTGTACCTAAAAATGACTTTGCACATAATAAATTATCGACGATATCATGATATACCTAACCATGACTTTAAACATAATAAATTATCGACGATATCATGATGTACCTAACCATGACTTTACATATAATAACTTATCGACGATATCATGATGTACCTAAACATGACTTTAGACATAATAACTTATCGACGATATCATGATGTACCTAACAATGACTTTATATATCCTAAATTTCTGATATATTATTTTCAGAAATAAAGTGATTTTAAGTAAATAGAATTCTGTGCAGACTTTTTCTCTTTGACAATAAGGGTGGCAGATGACTAAAAAAAATCATAAACTAATCTGAAGCTCAATATCAATATATTTTCAGTAGTAATATATATATCAATAGCAATAGATTTTCAATGCCATATTTTTATTGTAATGGATTCTCATTAATACTTTATATCTTAATAGTAATAGATTATCAATTATCGATTATATATATATATATATATATATATATATATATATATATATATATATATATATATAACTTCAAAAAACAAGGATAGGCCGAGTAAGTATTCTTGCTAATGACGCACAGGTAAATATTGTTAGGAAAAAATTCAAAGTCACACAGAATAAAAAGGCATTAGTTCCTTCGACTTAAAATTGTGTATATTTGCATTACCATCTTAGCAATGGAAGGAATAATTCCCAAGAATGGGATTGGAGTCGGACCCGGAATACCAAGTGACCAGAAGTAGCTCTGTTTATAGACCGAGTACCTGAAATAAAATTGACAAAATGTTGTTAATGCGTGCCATACCCAGCACAGGTGCTCTTCTCTTTCAATTTCTCAATTGTTTTTTAATTTTTAAACTGTTATAAATTGTATCTGCAACATAAGATGTTTTTGTGAAAGATTAACGAAGAAAAAAGGGTAAAGACAAAACTTTCAGTACATTCCATTAGTTGGTCCCCTATAGTATATGGGTAAAATGGTTCATATTAGAAACCAAAGGAATGAAAAGTGGATACAACGTAGTGCTGCAATTGTTACCTACATATTGAAGTGTTGGATACTGACAAATAGAGAATTAAATCCCTGGAGAATATTCACTAGATGTAAGTATATGTCTCTTGATAGAATATCAAAACTGAACTTTTAAACACGATATTATAAGATACAAGGAACGCGTAGGATTTATAATACCAGAACCAATGAATATATATATATATATATATATATATATATATATATATATATATATATATATATATATATATATATATATATATATATATATATATATATATATATATATATATATATGTATGCAATAAACTGACGACAAACAGTACGAAACTAGTAACTAACTAGCCTTAGGCTAGTTAGTTACTAGTTTCGTACTGTTCGTCGTCAGTTTATTGCATCTATTTTAAATAATCCCTGACACATGTGATCCCTTGGTGGATCTAGTACGCTTGCAAGGGTTGTTATTCGCCATATGATTTGTATTCTATATATATATATATATATATATATATATATATATATATATATATATATATATATATAGATAGATAGATAGATATATAGATATATAGATAGATAGATAGATAGATAGATAGATATAGATATATAGATATAGATCTATATATATAAATATATATATATATATATATATATATATATATATATATATATATATATATATATATATATATATATATATATATATAAGCAGGTTACAAAATATTCTGATATTATGTATATTAGATATCTTTAAAATATACAGATTGAAGAGTCATCGTCACCAACCTATGTTTTGTTTTCGTCAATACATTTATTTTGAGGAAGAAGCACCTGACATATTATTCTGTGTGAGCGGAATTTTGAAACTGCTGCGCGGCATTTGTATTTGCTATCAAAACTTGTGCACGGAAGTTTGAAAATGCTGCGTGGTATTTTCAGACGAGCTGCGCGGCCAGACAGCTGTTCACCTTAAATGGAAAATTGCTGATATATTACTTTGCAACTATAGTGCAGTCAAATTGAATTATGTGCACTGTTTGTCGCTCAAATACTCAAGGTTTAAATGAAAATAAATTAGAGATATCTTTAGAGTACTGCAAATTTTGTGTCTTTGTGAGAAAAAAAAAGATTATCAAAGATTCACCAATTTTTCTGCCGGGCTACAAACACATTTATCGCCCTGATTCTAGAATATAAATATAAGACGCAGTTCAAATGAAAATATAACATTAGTGAATAAATTGCCAAAAACATGGATTCAGCAGCAAGACATCGTTTCTTTAATTTGCCAAAAAGACATCTTTGACTGCATGTATATATATATATATATATATATATATATATATATATATATATATATATATATATATATATATATATATATATATGATGTTCATTATCAAAAAAGCTTTTTCCAGGGGATTACTCCCATCGGGGAAATCAAAGCAATATAACCTTAAGACAAAGATCAGACTTTATAACGACAGGAAACGGGATAAAGATCCTGAGATCTCCTGTTTGTTTCAAAAAGCCATTGGTGAAACTGAAGCCAAATAAGTGCTTGTCAGTTATTTCATGATAAATAGAATTCTTATGAGTAAATGGAGACTCTCCAGGTACCTGCTGGTGACGAGTGGTCAGTAAACTATCAAATTGTAGTTCCAAAATCTTACAGACAGGAAATACTTAAATCTTACAGACAGGAAATACTTAAATCTTACAGACAGGAAATACTTGAACCTCCTTGGCTAGACATTTAGGGATTAATAAGACAATACGATTTATCACAAGATCTTGATTCACTTTTATTGGCCTAAAATCAAATGTTTTGTTCGTAAATACTGCTGATTTTTTTTTCATAAATGTCAAATGGAAGGAAAACCCAATCAGAAGATACCTACGGCTCATCTGTAGCCTATTCCTGCATTTGACGAACCCTTTAGCAGAATAGTAGTAATTTGTGTTGGTCCCTTACCTAAGACCATGTCAGGCAACCAATACTTCCCAACCATTATATGTGCGTCAACAAGATTCACAGAGACAATTCCTTTGATGATTATCAAACCGAAAACAGTAGTAAAAGCTAAATTGATAAGATTTTTACTTAATTTGGCCTTCTTCTCAAATATGTCTAATCGAATCAAGGTTCAAATTTTATGTCTAGAATTTTCCACTTAGTTATGCTTAAATTAAGTATTCAGAATATCGAGTCAAAAGTGAAATTATGGTTTCACAGAACTTTTAAGGAGATAACGTTTGAGTCTGGTAATGGAGTTCTATCTTTCATGTTTATTTCAAATTTTCTTCAAATTTGTTGTTAAGGCCCTTACAATGTTAGGAAGAAAATCAATGAGTTAAATTATGATAATGATACTCTAATCCAAACACATCAAAGGAGTGCTAGTATATTGAGAGAGATAGACATGTTAGTCAAGCAATTAATTTAGTTGCACGTGTCCCACTCACTGAAGATTTATGTGAAAGAATGCAATAGGACACTGCGGATTTTGGAGCGACAATTCTTCGGAATTCAGAAACTATGAATAATTTGGAAATTATTCAATGAACATGAACAGTTATTATTTTGAACATGAGCACATATTTTCAGATGTCCCTACGAGGACAAACCAAATTTTTCTTGACGTTCAAATTCAGAATTATAAATCTGTGAGAAAACACCCAAACAGGATGAACACTCTCAAACAGGAATGCTTGAAAAAAGAAATTCAGTATTTGTTGGAGAAAGATTTCATAGAGCCCAGTAAAAGTGACTGGAGTTTACATGTATACTTGCTCCAAAACCAGATAAACCTTTCGCGAATGTGCAGTGGTTATAGGAAGGTGAACGGTGTGGCTGAAACAGACTTTTCCATTACGAAAAATCAATGACTGCACTGATAAAATTGGCAAAGCCATGAGTGTCACCATATGCGACCTCTGAAGGATTCTGGCAAATTCCACTAACGGAAAGGGCAAAGAAAATTTCAACATTTGTGGCTTTAGCTGGGCTGTATCAATATAAATTGATGACGTTTATGATATGAAGTGTTTCCCAAGTACGTTTCAACGTTTAATGAATATGATTAATTGTGTGATGCTTACATCTATGATGTCATCATCTACAACGACAAATGGAAAGAATATTTAGCTAAAATTCGGAAATTCTTAAACAGACTCACTGATGTATGTTTGATAATTTATCCAAACGTGAGTTCAGCCGTGCTTGTGTAACATTTATAGGACATATTGTGGGTCATGGTCAAGTGAAACCTATAAATGTTAAGGTCAAGGCTATTACTGAATTCCCTATGCCTGTCAGTTAAAAGCTACTGATGCTATTTATAGGTACGTCTGGATGCTATATGAATTGTTTTCCAATTTGTCTCATAATATAGAACATCGGACAAATATAATGAGCAAAAAAAAAAACAAGTTTCTTTAGACTGAAAAATATCAGAAAACTTTTGATAAATTAAAGCCAAAAGTGCACCAGTTCTTACAATTCCAAATTTCTGTCAGTCATTTAAACTGTCTGTTAATGCAAGTGATGTTGAGGTTGGAGAAGTGTTGATTGAAGAATATAGAAATGGTGTTTATCATCCAGTGTGCTATGTTTCTAAGAAATTAAATATGCACCAAAGAAATTATTCAACAGTCGAGAAGGAATGTTTGACTTTTGATATTGACATTACCAGATGTCAATGTTTACGTTAGTTCAGGTCCTTCTCCAATTGTTGATCACAACCCCTTTACATTCATCGACAAGATAAAAAAAAAAAACATCAAAGATTATTAAGGTGGAGTTTGTTGTTTTAGGAATATAATATTGCCATCAAGAACATCATAAGAAAAGAGAATTTAATAGTAGGTGCACTTTCCAGTGTATAGAAATACTAAATCGCGTACACTTTGTATATTTCATAAGAGTTCTTCTTATGTAATCTTTTAACCTCATATATTTAATGTATGGTAAAAAGAAAGCTTTCTTATATAAGTCATTCCTTTTTATGGGGCTAGTGTTATGTAACTGTAATTGAATTGTTTGTTTGTTAGTTTTAATATTTTATTTTACTTTATTTTATTCCTTTACATGTTATTGAAATGATAACGTTGTCTACTGGATTTTATATTTTAATATAAATTCAGTTCAGCTTTGTTTGATCTGAAAAACAACCAGTAGTTGAATCATTGTATCTATTTTCTGACATTGATTCAGAAAGCATAGATTTTAGTAAACAACGTTTTATATTTATTTTTTTCACAGAGAGAAACCATTTCATTTCAGCTAACGTCATATCTGGAGTACGTGACAAATAACGTGTTTATTCTTACAAACGTTTGGTTTTCCCTGTCAGATGAATTCCCATCCGGGAATCTGTTTTGGGTTTTAGATACTCTTATATCTTAAACATTTAAAGCTTTAAGGTTTATAGTTGTGACCAGTTTAAGTTGAATTTTTTGTTTTTGGAATTAGTGATTTTTTCAAAAGAAAATATAATTGGTCCTTACAGAATTCATAGACAAGATATTATTGAGTTCATTCAGAAATTTTAAACATGTCACTACATACGTCTTCGCCCTCCATATTAATTTCATCGGGACTTGAACACCGATTCATTTAGGACTTTTCAATGATAGGTATAATATACTTTAATTCTTAGACTAAATTTGGATTTGATTAATACACTGTAAGTCCTTTCTCCATTTTACTTGCAGGCTTTATCTCATAGTCACATCGGACGAGCCAGAGATTCAAACTCAAGCAGACAGAGGTGAAATGACAGTGATCGGTCAAGGCGAACTCTTAGACTACTCGGCTTCGGTTTTATAAATTCTTGTTAACGCTTTCAAATGAGTGTTAGAAATCTCTTATGTGAAATTGCCGTCTTTGGTGACTTAAGAACCTTTAATTTTCTTCATTTTTGCTTTTAAGAACGTTTTCGTTTTATCCATTTATTTTGGAATGAAAGGTTGTCCTGAACAGTGGTTCAAACTGCATTCAGCTAAGTTTTCTTAAATTACTGTAAAATTGCTTTAAATCCACTTCAAGGTATTCTCAAGATTCCTTAAAGTTATTTTAAATTATTTTAAATTACCTTTAGACTATCGTTAAATTATTTTTTAAATTTCATATATACTAAATAACATTTCTTGTTACAGAGTTTCAAAAGTAACTATGTTTTTTTACTTGGAACTTCCTCGCTTTCCTCGTTAACATTAATATGTCTAAAAAATTATAAATCTAGTGCGTAATGGAAACATGAAATCAAAACGTTAAAGATAAATAAATCCCACTAAAGTATCTAATTCTATTTCTTGTTCTTCTTCAAACTCTTTAATTCGTTGGGCAATCAACTGGAAGAAATTTAATTATCAAGGAAGCTAGTATTGCATCTGTAAAAGACTGTTTGAGCTACATATCTTTGAGATCTACTTTCTAATTTTGCTTTAAAAAAAACTATTTTGTCCAGTTTTCGTTTGGTTAAGTATTTACCAATGGTTTCCTTTTTTGTTCCGGTTACTGTCCTCGTTTTTAATTAATGTTGGAGGCTTATATTAATCCATCTTCGTATGAAGCACTGACAAGCAGGTCATTCTTAGATTTTAAATATGTTTCAAGTTAATTTCGATTCATTTAAAGAATATAAAATGGCGGAAGTGGGTATGGATTATCGAAAAAGCCTACAGACAATGCTACTTAAAATCCTACCAAAAAATAGAAAATACTCAAGATCATCCTAAAAAAGACAATGATAAATTTCCTACTGTTGCTTCAGAAATAATACAGCTATTGTTTCAGCAGATCCGTTTTTTCTCCGCTATACATTTAACTGGATTGTTAATAAATAGAATGAATTAATTTTACATAGATTGTATACAAATCAATTTCATTATGCTCCAAATAAACCTAATGTATGTATTGCAAAAGTTCCAAGCACTATTTTACCAAGAGTAAGATAAACGCGTGCCTCAACTCTAATAAGACTGATCTACGTAACACGTTACCATAATATCCTGTACAGCTAGACCCACGGAAGGAGAAATTTTGCATTGGTTACAATGGGCAAAAGAAGGATGTATCAGGCATCGACCAGATGAAGTTACGCCTAAACTGTTACATTACCTACAGCGATTGGAAGTTATATCAAGACAATAGATAAGAATTAGTGAGGAAATATAATTGACCGTAATTAATACGAATAAGTCATTTGATGAACAAAAATGAACATATAGATTATGCAACTTCTGCAAAACAAATGTGACAAAAATGCAATGAATGAAAATATATCATGATTTGATTTAAAAAGATATAATATAAAAAATTAACAGTGGAACATTTGCCAATTTCTGACTGACATTGGCATCATAATGATAAAACGGTATGGAAGACTATCAAATTTTGTAAATGATTTACCACTTGTAGCAGTAATAGATAGCAACAGAGTTTCATGGTGATAAATGTGGCGGAGGTTACATTAGTTCATTCACTGATAAATTCAAATTCTTTTAAAAATATTACTGAATATATGCTTAACTTAGCTAAAGGACAAGCAAGGTCATTACCTAGTACAATTTCTAGTACAGTGACTTGATTTTTAATACTAGCCGGAAAAAATCATATTTTAAAATAATATTTTAAAATTCTATTTTGGTAATTTTTGCAATGATTAGTTGTCTAAAGCTTCCATGTTTATTTTTCATTTGCTAAAAATCATCATTTTTGTTTTATTTATGCCCACATTCATCTTGTACAACATTCATCAGGCAATCTTGATGACCGAATCCGGGTTTTAAGTGTAAGAAGAGATCATCAGGATATACCAAACAGGTTACCCATACATGACTGAAAGTAAAGGAACACGCCTATTACATCTATAAATGCCTGGAACATTGCTAACAAAAAATTGAATTGGAAATCATCTAGACCGTCTCCTTTCTTACTCCAATATTAATTTTGTAGAATAGCACAGATTTTCTTAAAATGATTTTCTGGATGTTTGGGTTTGTAATCGACCTCTTATGACCAAAATATTTTTTTTAAATGTCAGACGATTCTTGGTCTCAAAACCAGAGTAAAAGTTTTGAAGAAATCTGCAATAGCTACAAATACCGGTTTCTTGCCGTGTCAACAATTACTTGCTGAATTACAGAAAATAATATTCCAGTTTAAAATTTCTGAAAAAAATTTCGATGAAAGTTTTTTTAAAGCATTCTCTAAGGACAATTATTTTTTTCCAGGGGAAAGGATCACTAATTCCATAAAACAAAAACTAAACTCAAACTGATCACAAAAGACACCTATGAGCTTTAAAGTTTAAAGCACATCTGGTTATTTATTCTTACATCATTGAGTTATAGGACTATTTCAAATGCAAAACAGATTGGCGGATGTGGGATCCACAATTCATCCCACAGGAAAAACAAACTGTCTGTAACAATAAGCACGTGTTATTTATCACGTACTCCAGATATGGAATTCGCTAAAATGAAATGGTTCTTACTCAAGGGTAAAAAGTCAAAACTAAAGGTTGTATACTCAAAACTCTATCTGATTTCTGAATTAGGGTAAGAAAAGAGATACAATGTTTCAACTACTGGTTATTTATCAGGTCAAACAGAACTGAACTGAATTTCAAAATTAGAATATCAAATCCAATAGATAAAGTTATCGTTACAAGCACATGTAATGGAATAAAATACTCTTTTTTTAATTTTAAAACTAACAAACAAATCTATACACTTTCTCATTTGATGTCAGTTCTGTTTCATAAAATCTTCCAAATGAATCCATATGGACCTATTTGTATGTATAAAGTTTCTAAATAATGAAGAACATATGAACTTTTTCCATTCAATTAGCCGAAATGTTTTAAATGATTATGTGAATTTGTCATCACTCAGATTTTAAGCACGTTTCTATGGTAATTCACCTACAAAACAATAACTATCTCTATTATTCCTTTTAAAACTAAAACCTCTTGTGACCGTCTTCTCCAAATTTAGTACCTAACTATTTCTTATTGGAGATTGCTTAATAGTCAGTGGATGAGACCTCAACCTAAATAAGTGATATATAAATAGTCGAATTTATTTTGCATATTTAAACTTCTAAGTTTGATGTGGTTATATCGGACCTCGATAGTGATAAATGACCATGATTTCTTACTTTGTAGCTTTCTTTTCTTCAAATCCTTTTTTCCCAAGTAAGTCATATATCGGTGGAATAATAAACCGTTTAACTTTCTTACTGAATATCATTTCAACAGTATTTACTTGATCTTGGCTTTGGTAAACAGATTTTGCAACTACTCCTAAATATTCATAAGGTTTAACTATATAATTTTCTCGCCTTTAAATGATTGGTTTCAAGAGCTGATGCAAGGGAACCCTTTCATCCAAATGAATATGTCCATGACGTAATTGTATCAAGTGTCCTGATTGCATGACTCTTTTCAGTTTAAGTATCTATAGGCTTAGTGGCATTATCAATATGTTTAAATGAAATTAAAAAAGGCCTTTAGTTGTTGTTGGTTGTGTTAAACATCAGAACTCTCTAAGAGTATTATATCTAATGTGCTAAATATTTTATTGCATACTATCCTAGTATTCTTTTCCTGCATTTCTGATTAATACGTTCTTTTATCTTCTTTCTTTTAATTCATATAGGCGGATATGCAAACGTATTTGAAATTTGATGTATCTGGTGTAATTATTGGGCATTTATTCGACCAATTTTTATATTTACCAATGTTACATTTTTGTGACCTATACTGATTTCTGTTGTTACTAGTTATATACATATATATCACGAATGGTTTTAATGGACCTAAAAACCTAAATTTTTTAGCTACTATTTTCCAGAAATATGACCCATCGTCTTTTTAAAAAAGTAAATAAAAATCTCGGCAGTCTTTCTCCTGTAATTCCACAACTGTATTCATGTTTCCTTTTGTTGTTGTTCTTAAACATATCTTGAATATTCCTTCAACATTTATGTTCGGGTTAGTGTTTGAAACTTTTCTAGTCGAACTTGCAACTTGTTTTCTTTATGTATAGTTGAAAGACAAAACAGAGAAGACTAATTTATTCCTTTCATATTCTAATATTTTTCGTATCAAGCAAATTGTGAGTCATCTATATAGTAATATTTTCTTTCCAAATTTCAGGAACAAATTGTATTGTACTTTACGGTCTTTCAAATGTTAAAACAAGAGAGTCCTTTGAGGGAACTGACGCTCTGGGTGAAAGGAGAATCAAGAATTTAAAGTAAGACAATTTCTTTATTTTAACTGCTGAGTGTTAAAATCGTGTCTGATATTTTTCAGTGAAAAGATTTTGAAATTAGCTGTCGTTATGGAGATATTGGATATCAGATTGGCATCATTTAATAACCCATATCATAATAATAATCCATTCAGCGGAGTAGTCGAATTTTCTAGATAGCAGATCTGGCAGCTATATTGAATGTGTGAATATCGCCATTTTCATTCAGTACCATCTTGGTATCATTAGAAGTATATTGGTCAAAACCCCATTTTGAAATCGCCATCCTCCTGGAAGGAGCAAAGATAACAATATTTCAAGGCAGCAGTCAAGATGGCCATATTAATGGTTAGTAATTTTCATTAAGGACCTGCTAGATACCATAAAATATCTTCTCATGAAACCCTAGTGGCAAACTGACTTTATATTTATGAGGAATATAGGAAACAATATTTTCAAGCAGGCCACATATTGGACGTCAATCAACAGCAGTCTAATTTAGGATCAACAAACAACATGAAAAGATTGTTAGTGAAATACCATCCTGGCATGATCATTCTTTATGGAGAAGTTATGTTGCTGTTTTGGGGCTTAACGCCATTTTCAGCACAAAATAGGCTATACATGGCGGCCAGTATTAATGGTTGAAGAAGAAACCGGGATATCCGCGGAAATAACCACCGACCTATGAGAAGCTACTGGCAAGCTTTCTCACATATCCACATTCGCCGAATCTCAGACTCGAACTCAGGCAGACAGAGTTGAAATGGCAGTGATCCCTAACAGATAGCGCTTTAGACCACTCCGCCACTAGGGGCCCCTGGATTAGGTAAGAAAACAATTTCCACCTGGTCACTGTGGTAACCATGTTAGACATCCGATCGGCATCAGTTTCATGTAGAATTTACTCGGAACAATACAAAGTCTTTTAGTATGGGTTTCCATTTAGAACGTGTGGTAAAAACAAGACCTTCAAGATGGTGACTGTGCTGGCCGTATTGAAGGTCAGCCACCATTTTTATTTAAAAACGACAATGCATCATCCATCAGAAGTCTTGCAGTGAACAATTACGTTGATATAACCATTAATTCAGGACAGGTAGTGACAATAATAATAATAATAATAATAATAATAATAATAATAATAATAATAATAATAATAATAATAATAATAATAATAATAATAATAATAATAATAATAATAATAATATAATTTTCAACTGGATTTCAGCTAGAAACAATTTTCTTTTAAGATCAATAGGATATTATAAGAAAGTCCTTTAGTAAAAACTTCGTGTTGCTACGACATTTCACACTGGAGAAGTAGCAATGACAGCATTATCAAGATGGCCGCTGCGTGATAGCTACATTGGCTGTCAGCTTGACAGTTTTCGTTTGGAACTAACTGCGTATCATAAGAAAACACAACGTGAATATGACTTTCTGTTCAGACGTTGTAATAACAAGATTCTCAAAATGGCTGCTATGGTGGCCATATTTAACATCAGACGGGTGTTTTAATAAAACGTGTTTAAATGAAATTCCCATGCTGTGTGACCATCCGATCGGAATAAGTAGCCGTGAGCAATACCTTTTCCGTTTTCCTTTCGATCCAACTGGATCATGGGATCGATGTGCCTGTAAGGTAATCCTAGAAATAAATAGCTTGGTAGTAGCGAAAATAAACTTGTACTAACGTATAAAGACAGACGGATGTTAAACAACAGACCGTCCCATAAGCTCTTCTTGTCTATGCTCATTAATTACTCTTAAATTTATAGCACACTGAGCTTTTAATAGCCTTTCCACATTCACAATTTAATTTTGCTTTTTTAATTTTATATTCTGATTTCGTATCTTTTCCAGTGTAATACCTTTAAGATTTCATTATATTTGCATAATATTCACATCGCTTGTAGTGAGGGTTTATGTACGTTCCAATTCACCTAAAGGCTTAATTTACTTCCTTAATAAAGTCTGATTTGTGGTCTATTTAGGACAATTTATCAGGGCCAGCTTTAACTAGGAAACATTTTCTTCCTTCATCCAACTGTTGTTAAAATATTCGTCACACCTTTCTATCTTGTACTTTTTTTAAGATGTCAGTCTTAAAGGCATCGTCCTACTTATCAGATAGGAAAGTCGTCCTTATTTGATATTTCAATATCATCTTCATGTGTTTCTTCTAATGTATATACTAGTGTCTTCTACGATGACTTCTTTGATTAAATCTCTTTTGTGAAATTAGTAATGGGGACTATAAGCAAAAATATACTTATAGTTTAAAATCTTGACTTTCTCAACTATGTTTGTAATTAGGCGCTCCATATTCATCTAAAGTAATCAAATTAAATTAATCTAATCATTCATTTAGATCTATTTTTCTTTCTTGCTCACTTCTCTTGGCAACATGTTCATAGGTTGACTTAATGATTTATTATATCCATCTAAATGTGATTTATGATATATTTTCCCGTTTTTCTATTTTAGTTTCAGTAAAATTGTTCCACGTTCTGGTGAGTAATATTAATTCTTTCATTTGGAGGCACAATTTGACTTTTATTTTATAAAATACATTTCCTTTTATTGACCTTTTTATGGTATTCACTCTTCCAATATTTACATAAACATATGCTGTATGACGTTTCCCATATTTTTTTGTTTGTTTTGAGTTCTTTTCCTAATGATGTTTTGAAAAAGAGGAAGTTAAATAGAGATATAATAGACCTTTACTTTAGCCAGTCATTGGGCAAGTCCTGTCATGCTAGACCGGAAACCAGATGGAAAACATCGTTTTGTGATTGACTATCGCCATCTGAATTCCGTGTACAAGAAGGATGTCAATCCCTTCCAAAGAATGGAAGAAATGCTAGAAACTTTCAGCAACTATCAATACTTCACTTGGTTAGATTGCTTGTCTGGATGCAGTGGGGTACCAATTAGAGAGTACGATAAAATAAACAGAATTTGCTTGCTCGGAAGGCTTACGCAAGTAAAACACAAGGTGATTTCGACTGTGCTATGTTCAAATAAGACCGCAAGACAGACTGAGTCCAGTTCATTCCTTTTGTCTTGTTTTCCTATAACTTTAGCATTCAGAAGTCAACCCGAGAAGGACCATTCTTCATGATTTTGTAACCGGGATGCTCGTCTGCCTTTTGATTAGACTCGGCGAAGTTGAAAGAAATATTGAGAGATAGATGTTCTAACAAAATTAAAAGAATGCTCACTCAAGATTAACAAATTATCGAATCAAGCAAAAAATAGAGACATTCAAAATATCAAAATGACAAAGAACAGGAAGAATAAAACAAAGCAACAAATGTTGCATATTTTCACGTCAGCAAACATGGCCTACTCTACAAAATTCTTACAGCTGTGAAGTAGCCTAAATAGTATAATTGCGAAAACTTCACCTGTAAACTATCCGATTGAGAGCTGTGGCAAACTATAATATAGATTAGTTCAATATTTCAAATTACGTGCAACTCTAAGCACATAAATGCAAGAAAACTTGGTAGATTTAAATATATTATGAGATTTCGACATAAGAACAAAGATGTATAATTCAGACAATCTTACAAAAAATATACACCAAGTATGCATCATTTTTCCCTCACCGATTCCCATGTATCGATTGTGTATGTTATTAGACTTTTAATTACCAAGGTTAATAAATATATAATTGAAACTAAATAAACTGGAAGCCGACTCATACATTTGCCTGTGGTAGGTGTGGGGGTCTAATCACTTTCGTCGCCTAGATTTTTTTCAATATGTTTGACTCTGGAGCGAGTAATGTATAAAAAAGAAAACATAGCAGAGACCTAACTATAACTCGTCTTTTGTTTTCCTCATATTCATCAACAAGTATGATGTATTATTATTGTTTGTTTCTAAAAACTGGGGGCTTTTAATGCACTACATACGTTCTTAACTCTTACACAGGGAAGAAAAAAGCCCTATCTATTCATGCCTACCTTTCGATCTCATAATGTCTCCTGATATTTGCAGATAACTCCCGATTTTTACAGACAACTCACGCTCTTGCAGACAACTTCCAATATTTGCAGACAACTCACGATTTTTACAGACAACTCCTGATTTTTGCGGACAACTCTCGCTTTTGCAGACAATTTACGATTTTTACAGACAACTCCCGATTATTACATTATACCTGCTGGTTTTCTTTTTATCCAAAAAAGCAATCCACAGTATGCTCTCCACAACGTCCATTTTTATATTATAAATGTGTTTTCTTTAAACAAAAATATTAGCATTATTTTTAACGTAGCTATGAGAATCTTAGTCATATCACTATTCTGCCTGCATTGTGACAGTTTATGGTGATGTCTAGCACTGGGATATAATGCCACGCACATACGGCATCAAGCACATTATCCTAACACCAGGCTGACAAGTCCTAACAATGCTGAGCGCCAAGCGAAGCATCTACTAGTAACATTTTATAAGTCTTTGGTATAACTTGGCCGGGGATCGAACCCGCAACATTCCTAGTCCATGGTAGAGTTTATAACCACTTAGGCCACCAAATCGGTTTTTTCAATTTAGCACCTGTGCATTTTATTCTGGTGTAACTAAACAGCACCCATAGTCCAAGATGGATTTCTATAACAACTTAGACAACCAGATCGGTTAGTTGTTCTAATGTATCACCTGTGAATATATTGTGACGTAACTAAACAGTACCATTTATCACATGACATAAACTTTATGACAAAATGATAAGTACAAAAGATTAACTAAACTGCGTTCATTAGTGTAATTAAGGACAATTTTATCATTATAATTTAATTAAAGTTAAATGCGAAATGTTAATTAATAGTGTACTATGGTATTATGAAGTGTGTGTTAAAGTGAAATAGTAATTTGCATACGGCCATGTATATAACTACAGCAGTGATCAACACTTTCAAAATGCCGAACCGCAAACTAAATAAAAAAACCCGATGATAAGAATGATCCAAAGCAATAAAAAGGGACAATGTATTTGTGGAAAATAAAACCATCAAGGTTTGGCCGTATCAGCTGGATTCTCAAGTCTCAGCATTTTCAACACTACGTTGGAAGAAGGAGGTGTGTAAAGACTAAACGACGCCGAAACATTCAAACAAATCTCCATATTTTATCCAAATCTCCTTACTATTTATTCAATCTCCATACTTGGCTTCTGAAAAGTTGACAGGTATGGTGCGCTCGAATCCTCCTTGGATAGAACACTCACGGATGTGATACTATTTGTTTCCGCTTTATAAGTAAAGATATATACATACGGGAGAGACAGAGACAGAGAAAGACTTACATAATTAGCAGAAACAAGAAGGCCATTATCACCAAGAGCCAGCTTGGAATGGACACCAGGCCAAGAACCTCCATAGTGTCAAACACAATAAGTCTCTCTGTCCCGTTACTAGCTCAGCACTGCCGTTGTCAAACTGATGTCTATAACCACTTATCGACTATCTCAGAGGATTTTATAGCAAACATGTATATCATTAATTTGCCCAAACCTATTTCACTGGGTAAAATATTGCAGGGTGATAAACGTGCAGAACATAAACGACTATATGTTGCGGTACTTTTATCTTGAACCTAGCGGTCGTATTGTTTGAGCAGTGGACCATTCGTCGTCTATCAGGTGATATACCGTGTTACTAAGCTATTTGATTGAAGTGGGGGTAATATTTAGGTTGACAGTTACGTTATATTGGGAAATACTTTACAACTACATGGATTCAGAAAGTTGCATTACGCTGTGCAATCCGAGGCGGACTTACCATTAGGCAAAGGTCGGCAATTGCCTTAGGCCCCAAACTACCATGGGTCCTTTGAAACGCCTCATAAACCTATGGTTACGATTTATTGTCATACTTTTCAGCAATTATTTATATATCTAAACATCTATATGATGTGTTAAAACTGGTGAAAAGTGACAAGTAAATCTTTCTCAGATAGAAAAGGACTGAAAAGGGGGAGAACATGGGCTGTCTAAGATCCCATGCCTGTTTTTGCCTTAGGTCTCAAAATGACTAAATCCGCCACCGTGTGCAATGCAATAGTGAATGTACGGACTATATAACTAGTATCAACAAAACGGAAGTAAATATTGTGCTAGTACTGGATCTACGAGTATAATTTAGTCCAAATACGTTATGACTGGATGGATAGACACAAAGGTTATTTACTAGGTGGTTGTGGGATTAAAAAGGTACTAATATTACTCAACGCTACAAATTACTGAATTTGGAAGTGAGGCAGAAATGAAGATAAGTCTCAAACGTCAAATGAATTACTTATAAAACAACGCCATTCTTGCAGTCGGACATCCGGGTAATTGTTACGTGACAATCATCGCAACACGGCCGCCATTTTTGTTTGGGGGAAAACAAGCAATCGTATGTAAAATGACTAAGAGCTGTTTTGTACCAGGTTGTAATTCCAACGAAAGGAAAAATCAGGATCTAACTAATTTGGGGACTGGGATTGTGTTTAAAGAGTAAAGTGGAACACAGAAAATACATGCTTCAAATATTTATTTGAATACATGTTCTTAATTGTAAAATTATATAATGATATAACAAGTACATTATAACAGAAGTTTAAACATAATCAGTGACAAATAATTGTTTTTACATGTATATTGTGAACAAATTATTATCAGACAAATATTATGGAAATGTATCACAAATATTATGGACATGTACCTGAATGAAATGTTATTATCATTTTTATCATATATGTAAATTACAGTGTTCAAGCTGTTTTATTGTCTCAATATATTGATCATGTTGAACCACTGAGATAAAATGACAAAATGAAAAGAAATGCTGCATGGGTGTTTTTGTCTATTTTTTGGAGAGAAATTGTTGAAAACATTTGAGCTGTACATAGTTAGCATTTACATGCAGTATAGTTGTGATCATTGTTATTTAACTACCTCCATAGCAAAACGCTGTGTTTCATTTATTTGCCAGTTTTCTGCATTGTTTACAATACCAGGTTTTTGATGTTGGCAGACACTTTAGTCCTATGCATTTCATATGAACCCATTCGTCACAATGATCACAACCAACCATGTTAACTAACTTGGATTTTGTTTTACATACACAATAGGATTTGGTACTGTCAGAAGACACGTTCAATGTGTCAGCTTTAGTACTACATTCATCTTGAACATTAAGCTCCAATGCCTTGTGACCAGCTCAGGAAGGATATGTTTCTTCCAAAACAACTGCAAAGTTTGTAACATACCATTTATAAAGTCATTGTCCCGATGCACTCTTACAATAATGCAGTCAGTGGGTGTCCACACTACTAAATCTGCAAAGCCTGCATTACATACATGCATTTGCAACTGTACTTGTGCAAAGTACATATGTCTTCTTGAGTTGATAATTCCTGTCTAGATAAAATTCAGTGTCACTTAAGGCATCAATTAGTGGTGTTTCCCGATACTTGTAGGGACATTTAATTTCTAGTACACCAGCTCCACAACACTTGCATTCCACCTGACCATCCGGAGAGGCTCCCAAGAATGGACTGTCTTTACAAATAAAAAGTCCTGATTTCTGGACCTTACCTTCCAAATGCTCAGGTGGAATTGTTATATAAACATTATGACATGGAACGTTATCTGGAGTTGGTCCCGATTGTGTATAAATGTTGGTGTACGTTGTATTCAATAGCTGGCCATTGCTTCGGGTCATTGATCCATGTATCTGCAAGCACCTTATACGGACAAATATTCATTGCAATCAACTTCAGTTTTGCAGAGTACCTCTGTTGTGCTTCCAAATGCAAATTTTCTTGATATTGGTAAGACATTTCAATTAAATTTAACGATCACTTGAATAATAATAATAGTCGAATTCTTCGAATTTCCGATGTTCACAAGCGTGTCCCCCAAACAAATATGGCGGACGAGTTGTTATGTTGAGCACGTGACTCGATGACGTTAGTCCGACTGCAAGAATATAATATATTATTATTTCTGTACAGTTGACTGCCTCGAAGGGGCTCAGCATTAATGGATTGGTGTTAGGACTGGTCGGACTAGTGTCAGGATACTGTGACTTGGTGGAACATCATGCCAAATGTTTGCGTCATGATGCTCCAGTGCTAGACATCACTAAGTGCTACACAATAGACATCGTAGCGATAAGACTGAAAATTTTTTAAAGTTACGTTAAAAATCTAAATCACACACGTTCACATACAAAGAGTATCTTTGCAGTGTAGACACAAATACAATCAAAAGAAGAATTAGTTCCCTTTACTGGTGCAATTTATTACCAAACCTATTGTAAAACTAAGGCAAGATTCGATTCGTTTTTTGAATTGGTGAATCACTCATTTCCATTATACTAAATAAGCAAGCAAACTACACGTTTCTTGTAGCTTTACTGTCAAAGCTTAGTTATATCAGATACAAAAGGATATGTATATTTCTCTCTGTTGATCTAACAATGAAAAATTAAAGTAAATGACATAAATAATTCTTGTTTTTGTAAATCTTAATTTTTTTTCATTTCCTACAAATCCGTTTACTTGCAACTATATATTTTCCTGAGTTATATAATAAATTTGTTAGACACTTCTCTATCACCGTAAAACAAAATCTGTTTCAAATTATTCCTTATTTTACTTTCTGCTTTAAATTTATCACAAATCTGTTTTAATTTGTCCTTTTCTCGTCCGTGTTCTCATAATATTACCAAATTTCTCTTTCCCAAACGCACCCAGTGAGATTTAGCAGAGTCTGAAAATAATCATTGACCGAACGCGTCCGGATTTTAGAAGCGTGAGGCCCTGGACAACTGCCAACTGTGCCCATATCTTAAGACACACTATCCTAAATAACCCGATGCAATTCAAAATGGCTGCCATTTACGTTTTCCTTTTCTTTTCTTTAAGACGTATTCTACTCGAATTGAAACCAACGCGACTATTGCTATTGATGGCTAGCTGTGCTTCAGAGTCGGCAATCGCTATTTCAGTGTCTAGGTATTGTGACGTAACTATGGGAAGTGTATAATTCTCAAACCATTTTTAAGAACGACACAAACCCGAAACACATAATTTACAAAAATATACATATCTTTACTTATTAAAATATAAAAGCTAAAAGATTAAATGATAACCTTAAAATATCTGACATGGGTCAATTTACGAAAATAGCCCCATGATACCATGAACATTATGTTCAATATAATTTGTCAAAAGTTTTGGGCGTATCACATATCTATACATTATATAGTACAAAATATAAATTATAATATTCTTACTCTTGCAAAAAAAGGATTAATCAATCCATTACCCTGCCTCAAGGGCGTTCGGATGATCTCTTATCGTTGACATGTACCCAATGACTAGTCAAAATGACTAGTCACTGACTGGTCATGCGACTATGATTTATGATCCGTAGGAAAACTCTGACATATATTATGGTCTTGTATTATAGCTCTCCCTTCGCCGCTTAGCTTGATCCTGTCAACAAAAACGGACATCGGGAATTGAAAGGGTACTCCTCCCCATTGAGGGGGAGGAGCGGTTAATATTAAGTCTGCTCCAAGATGTGAGACAGTAGAGAATGCTGCTCCTCTTTCACTCGAGATTGGGACAAGCTATCATCCCTATATAATTTATGTTGGTACTGCTCCTCCTCACTAGTAGGTGCATTTCATTCTCAGACCTACGAGATTTAGAGACAGTGCTATCTAATATCGCATAGGTGCGCGACTCACCTGGCCTTATCAAAAAAACCCACAAATGGCAATCATACGTCTTTTTATAATTAATATAAGTTTTTATGCCCACGCCGCCGTACAGGCTGCTTCTACAAGAGATAAATTCTGAAAAAACAATCAAAATTGCTATGAAATATTAGGTAAGACTATTTGTGTTAAACATTAAAATCTTACTCGTTCTCAGTTGTTTTATCTATTACATTAATTGAAGCAACTAAAGAAAACATGATTTAATTAAAATAATATTGGAAAAGCAATATTGTCTGAACCACTTTATTCTAATTATTGTAGACGAAAAAAAGCAACAAATACACTCCGGCCTAGTTACTATGCTAGAAATAATAATAATAATAATAATAATAATAATAATAATAATAATAATAATAATAATAATAATAATAATAATAATAATAATAATAATAATAATAATAATAATAAAAATAATAATAATAATAATAATAATAATAATAATAATAATAATAAAAAATAGTGAATACTATCCAATGCTGTTTTTAAAAAGTGCAAGTTGTTCGATTACTACATACTATAGCAGAAAAAAATAGTCAAAATGTGAAGTATGGACGGTTGTTGTTTTCTGGTGGCTTTTGCAATTGACACGTGTTGATTTTAAAATTTTGTTGTAAACAAATTATTACTTTTCATTGAAACACTGGGAGTTTCTTGAGAAAGCTTGAGATCTATATGTATGTTAACGCTCATAGAGGTATAACCTCGGTGACAATCTCGGCGCTCTCTCCACGTCACAGGTGGTTACATAGGTATATCTAATTCTCTCTGATAAGGGTCTTATGTACAGCACAGGTGATAGAATGGGTGCCATGGAAGTCTCATCCATTTATCATGCTAATTACACTTTGTGCCATCGTAACAATATTTTATCGGTATTACATGGTGTCTGTTTATCCATTTTCTCCCACAGTAATCTGATTAGTATTACCCGATTTGGACATCAAATGCATTTTAATATAGAGCAAATAACAACAAATAGACTTACATAATATATTGATGATCATTGTTTTTATTTATATATTCGGTGATCGCAAACTTTAAGACCCACATTACATTCTTGTGCGTGTGGGACATACATTGATTAATCTGAGTTCAATGGAGACCGTGGTTTGTTGTCTTCGCAAGCCAATGTTTAGGTATGTTACCCCTATCCAGCCACCGCATGCAATGAAAATTAAGTTTCTCAAATTTGAACACTGTGTCTACATGACCAAAACAGGGGAGCACAAAATTTACGTGGACTCATAAATAAGCCATTTTCCACTGACGGTCCCTATTTGTACAAACAGCTTTCGTCCAAATACACCTGTAATGGTTTCTCTGGTAAATAGTCATACTTTCAATGTTAAACTTACAAAGTATCCTTTTAAGTCAATCGCCTCCGCCAATTTCGGCCGATGTACGGTGCGCCGCAGTTAGACACTCTGTTGGTTAGCGGCATAACATACTTAGGAAGGCGACTCATGAAATTCATGAAGTGCAATATATGTCGCTCGGACAAAGCACTAAAATAACTGCTTGATGCGCCAAGGTGTAGATAGGGTTAACAGATAGGAACCTTTGCTTACAAAAGATGATATGTGTTCGTAGGCGATGCCTTGAAATGACGAAGTTTAATGAATGGAATGACCAGGAATGGTCATCACCTTTTCAAATTTATAATTATATTTGTATGTTTAAACACGTTTGCACAACAACACTGACCTGGGTACAACGAAAAATTATACCATGATTTACCGCGGTATTTCTGCACATACCGTCATACACACCACGGTATACAGCCCTTATATTAGGGACCAATAATTTCACTCTCTGGGGCAGAGGTCTGATGAGGTTTGCTTGTTGTTTTTTGTTTTGTTTTTTTTCCCTCAAATTTCTGTCTCAAATAGCTGAAACAAATACATTGCTCTGATTTACAGCAACAAATCACGATATTATATCCATATTATTAGGTGCAAAAGCAATGATCTTGAGAGAAATGAAAATAACATATCTTGGCTAAAAAGAAAACTGCACTTCCCTCCCTGAGTGAAATGACCAGTACTTTATGGCAGATGAATTTGCTGTATGTTAATCGTTGCATACGTTGTCATCTAACAACTGTGATTAAAATGGGATGACTTGCCTTAGACTATAGCTGATACTTTGTAAAAATCACCATACTAATATTACACAGTTTATTAACACAAATAAGAAAACGATAAAGCTGAAGCATACAATGGGAAATGATACTTTGGGCGTGGTTTGGACAATCGGGCAATATATTTATCAGATAGGGACAGTAAACAAAAAACCTCGATGACAATAAATATTGTGTGGATTACAGAAAATATGTAACATTCAAACTGCTTTCCTGGAAATCTTAGTATTATGTGTCACAATAATATTACGAAGAAAAACATTAATATGGAAATGCATTTGCATCACGTGTTCAAATTATTCTCGATCGAGTTGTCTGGAGTGTCTCATCGTTAGAATATTTGTCGAAAAGAATTAGCACATATCACCCATTGGAGTAGGTCAATAGCTGTTCAATCGAAAATGCATGTCCAGTTTCATAAAGCTTCAAGCTTCAGGTACACTCCGTTTGCAGGTTTGGTTAATGCCCCTTTGTCTAACTTTGGTGGAATCTGAAAGTACCCAAATAAATGTCTACATTAAAAACACGATCTTGACTTATACATACACAGTATATCGTAAGGTATGAATGCGGATGAAAGACATAGGGCTTATGAACATCGCTTATTTATATTTTTCGGAAGGACTTTTTACGCTTCTCTTTCCACTATTTGTGAGTATTAAAATAAATATTAAAGAAAAGTTGCAATATGTAGGATTTTTAATGGATAATATACCTCATAACTTATCCACTGCTTCACCTTGCAAATTTGATTGTCATCCTCAGACTGTTCAAAATATTATGCTTTATTCATAGTCCTGAATGTATCACCTGGGAACTAAATAGCGTATACACACCGACATGTTGAATAAAAATACGTATTTTCATTGACAGTGGCGACAAATAGCCATCATCAGATCAACCATTTACTTTTCTTAATTCAAATATTTATTTTATAAGATTATCTCTACATGTAATTAAACCGATTTTGTTCTTAGATTATTTTAATGCAAATGATGCTACAATGAATTCGATAAAAAGAAAACAACGATATCACTAAACATGGACGGAGCCTACTTCTGTTTCTGGTGCTGTCATAAATCTGAAATTCTGCAACATTTCAACAATCGCCATCTTGGCTTCCAACAAGGCTAGCCTTATTCCGATACAGTTTCTGGGCCCTGCACCAAACGGTAGGAAAGTGAAAGGTTTAATGTTGCCCTTGTTCTCCGGGGAAAATCTGCAAAAGCCAAGGAGATATTGTACCACTCGTCTTATATTTAGATTATTGCTTTAAAATATATACTCATAACGTCTGAATATTATGAATGTTCCCAATTTTGAAGGAAAAGACTATAAAATCGATTTGGATAATGATGATATAAAATAGATATTGTTCATCCTTATAGTTACTTTAAGTCCAAATCTAACATAGATAATAGTTTTATTAAGTTCTTTACAACCTAAACACTAATTTGCATTCTTGTTATTTCTTTACAATCAAAATTGTTTGGATCAGGAAGAAATCAAATAAATAAATCAAATAAATAGCGTTCTCTTTTTTAAAATAATTTTCTCAGTAATATAATTTTCACTTTCGTCAATCTAAACTTTTGAACACGTCACCTTTCGGGGTCAAATTTACGCGGATTGGGCCAGAACTCCGGATCATAATGAACAGCACTGACCACAACCGTCACGTCGAGCCCTTTGGGAATCTTAACTCCACAAACTTCCGTGTCCACTGCCGCTTCTCTATTGAATCTGTTAAAAATATCCAATCTATTAGATGCTAAGCCATAAATATTTACTCTGTATGCACATGTCTACTAACAAAGCATGGTCGCATGAAAATGGAGTACGCAAGATATTTGATCCTAATGTCATCTATAAGTTTTTGTAAGATAGGACACGCAGAGACAATATGATGAAATGTTGAAGACATTATGTACTGAATTAGTTTTAAAAAGGAACACAAATTATATGCAAAGCACGAAATTAGATAATACAATGAATTCTGGGCAATAAACTGTAGACTCTTTTCCAACCAACGCACTCCTCTATTGCTGAAATAGCCTGTACCGTGTTGATGATTCAATATTGATATCTAGCTGTGACTAAGAATCTGGGTCCAGAGACTTTGATCCATCAAGCGATAATTCCTCGAAATAAGTCGTAACGGAATATGATTTTATTAAAATTGTAAGAATGTAGAATTTAACCTTGATGTGACCTTCATGTTCAATACGCTTTAATATCATACTGTATAACTTGATGTCAATCAAAATATATCGATTGATTCACAAATGCCCTTATATTTTCTTTTGTGATTATTTGGACCTTCGGGTGAAGACACCATTTTGTAACGAGACACACAGTAACTTCATGATGTATTCAAGGCTAAGATATTTTCAAAATGTTTGTAGTAGTTTACATGTTTCACCTAGAACCCGGATACAAGTCAAGTTTTTCCATGTGCTGGTCGTGATGTTTCAACCAAATACCTCACGAGAGTACACTGAAGAGTCACAATTGATTGTGTGTGTATATATATATATATATATATATATATATATATATATATATATATATATATATACATATACATATATATATATATATATATATATATATATATATAGATGCAATAAACTGACGACGAACAGTACGAAACTAGTAACTAACTAGCCTAAGCGCTTTCGACTCTTAATGAGTCTTTTTCAAAGGCAAACGTACAACGTTTTCAGTTTCCGCAACTAGTCTATACAAGCTGGTTGTATTTATAGTTTTAGCACATGTGAAGATAGAAATGTAGAGGTTTACAAACGCAACGTTTTTGTGTTTATTTGTTTGTCGTAACTATGTTTTGTATTTGCCTTTGAAAAAGACTCATTAAGAGTCGAAAGCGCTTAGGCTAGTTAGTTACTAGTTTCGTACTGTTCGTCGTCAGTTTATTGCATCTATTTTAATTAATCCCTGACAAACGTGATCCCTTGGTGGATCCAGTACGCTTGAGAGGGTTGTTATTCGCCATATGATTTGTATTCTTTATATATATATATATATATATATATATATATATATATATATATATATATATATATATATATATATATATATATATATATATATATATATATATATATATATATATATATATGTGTATGTATGTGTGTGTGTGTGTGTGTGTGTGTAATATATCGCATTAAAAAAGGAATAAAAGCAGTAGTAACAGTACCAATATTAGAGTGCAGTTATTGAACTGATAATCACTGACATGTCTTCGCTAATAGACCATTTACATTTATTGAGTCGTGAATGCCAATAGTCGATATACAATGTTAATCAAAGGAACGAACTTACTTGCTTAAAGTTATAACTATCAGTTAAAAGCGACAAGTTTTCATATTATTCTTGTTTTTTCAGAGTTCTTAAAGCTGATTAAATAATTAAAATTATTTTTTTAAAAAAAGAGCAAGTATCCTAAAATGAATTGCAATTTTCTATTACTGTGTCGTGCACCATTTTGAAAATTTCTTTCATGCATCATATACACTGTGTCGTACAACATTTGGAATTTTCACTCCATGCATCATATACACTGTACAGCGCAACATTTGGAAATTAATTCCATATATCATATACACTGTTCAACATTTGGAAATTATTTCAATGTATCATATACACTGTACAACATTTGAAAACTCCTCCGATCCATCGTATACAATGTATCTTACAGCATTTCAAAATTTAATTCCATGCATCAAAGAGTATGCTGGAATTGTAGAACCTTATCAAACGAGTCGAACTTGTTTTTTTTTAAAAAAATGTACAGTTTCTTATAACGAATACGTGTCTATTAACTGGCTCATTGAATCTGGAAATAAAAAGATGATTTAAAGAAATATGTTAATGGCATAAACTGTCCAATTTCTCTAGGTTTACACACATACACACATACGAACGAGCACTCAGATTAAACGGTACCTCATATTTGTAATTACTAAACATGCATGTCGGAAGCAAAGGTCAAAATGTGTAGTAATATGTGCGAGTGGACTTTTAAAAATCATCATGTTACAGCAGCTATGTTAAACTTGTTATAAATGTGTCAACCTAGTAATTGTTTTCCGTGAGTTGGTGTGGTCCACAATGTAACAGAAAAATGTTCGTTATCGTCCTTTAAGTATTCGGAAATTAGTTAAGGGAAGGTGTCAACAGAAAATGCACATAAATGTCTCTAAAACGAAATGTAGGACAATCGGAATAAGCAGCGCCATCTATTAACATGGATTTACAAATAACTCAAAATAGCATAGACGTGTCTATTGTCAAAAATCTTCTTGTAATCTACATTTACCAACATCTCAGCTGGAATGTATATATTGATCACCTATGTGCAATGGTAGTCAAAGAATAACTGTTAAAATTGCTGTCGAGATTTCAAAATACGCAAAATACTTGAACTTTATTTTTGGGGACATATTCTACTACTGGTAGAATACAGTGGTACATTATGGAGAAACACATCCATTTATAAGATATCCAGAATTAATAACCACCAGAAAAGGGCAGCCTGAATAATATTGAAACTATTTTTTTCTCCCTCGAATATTTTGTTTCATGTGTACAATGGCTACCCATATTTTAAAGGAATCATGACACAAGTTTTTCTGCCATCTTTATATTTCTGATCTAGCTGAACTAAGATCATTAAAATACTAAGCATAACCACCAATCGATTCTACATATCTATACTGAGTGTGTCCAATAGAAAATGTCATTCTGCACCTGATGCAACTATTCAGTCCTCATCGGAAATTGATATTTTTATTCTGTTTTGATTGTATAAATTAAGAAAGCAGAGCACTAGAAACATGGCATGGTGTGAGCTTCTTGAACACTGAGCACGTAGCCATTCAATCACCGGTTACTATATTAAATCGAGTGGGGAATATAGGCAAAGCATAATGACGATCCAACAAGAGATAATTCAAATATATAACTTATTTACAGGTGGCCCTTATTATTAGCATACTTTAATTAAAATTGCTACCTACCATAACAATGTTTTATCACTCATTTCTCAGTTGGTTTGTAAATTTTATTACCATTTACAGGTCCAGACACATCATAACATGACACAGCTTAACACCATTATACATGTACATCGTAAGAAGTTTATCGTGCATACCCCATGGCAATATTGCTTTTCATTCAGAATAATTATCCATAACCAGATTTTTAAGATGGCAGTTTGGCAGCCATACTGTATATGAGACTGGCACATTATTCATTTAGGACCAACTAGACACCGTAGGAAACCTACTAGTAAATTTCAATCTCAACGTGACTTGGATGTACCAGCTGAACCATTATCATTTAGGACAAACTAGAGTACGGGATAAATATGTGTGCAACGTTTCATGGCAATTATCCAAGAAGTTTAAATACATCATAAGAAGTGTTTGAGTGCAAACCCGATGTTGTTAATACCATCCATTCTAGAATAGTAGCGACAACAAGATTTTCAATACGGACGCTGTTGTGGCCATACTGGATACCAGACTGGTACCACTTTCAATTGAAATTAACTAAATTCAAGAAGTGTTCTTGTGAGAACCTTTGTTGCTATGATAATCCATTAATGAGAAGTAGATAAAAACTTGGTTTTAATCAGAGTTGCGGTGACGGTCATATTCCGTTCAGGAAGAATAGTGACAACACGTTTCCAAAATGGTCTTTGTGGTAGCCACATTGGGTCGGCACATTTTCACATAGGACCACATAAACACCAGGCCAAGTCTTTCAGTGAAAACCCCATGTCGATATGACCATAGATAAAGAAGAAGCAGCGATAAAAATATTTTTAAAATAGTCATTGTGGTGGTCCTACTGGATGTCCGAGCTGCACAATTTTCATTTAGGACAAACAAAACCATGGAATGAATGTGTGTGTAAGGTTTAATGGTAATCATCTAAGTAGATTAGAAATAGTAATGATAACAAACTTGTGCTTGCGGACGGACTGATGACGGAAAATCCCATAAGTTCTTCTTGTTTATGACTTATTGAACTTTAAATTAGAGGACTATTATACAAAATATTATATTTCAAAATAAATACTGAAGATACCAACCTTGTCCCAGGCGGGTATACTCGAAGTGTCTCGGACACTACCATGTCAAGGTATTGCATTTTGAAAACATTGTCATATGTTGGTGGTTTCTGAAGAAAATACAAAAGAAAAACTATATATTGTGAAGATTAGATCTATACATGATTGCGCAGATCAAATGATTACGGACTGTGGTTAAGAATTTCTATATTATAAGCTAATTTGTTTTGCCAAATATTGAACGACAAAATTATACTACCCTAACAAAATTGAAAATATAGGTCATTGTGTCAAGATGAATTTGATATTAGATGCATTATATATCTTACATTTTGCCATTTCTGAATGAAAAAAAATTGAAAAATGCAGCAGAAGTATCGACAAGGAAATATAATTTTATTCTTCACGCTAAGTAGCTATATTAAAGAAAAACTGATATTGTAGGAAGTAATTAATAATACAGCCCTTTAAATAGTTTCAAATATTGTATTTACCAACACAAGCATACATGACTTGTAGTTTACCTAGCCTAATACTTTGTCAGTTTCTGGCATAAACCTCTTGTAGTTTACCTTGCCTAATTCGCAGTTAATTTCTGGCAAGCATGACTTGTGATTTACCTTGCCTAATTCCTTGTCAATTTCAGATATCAGCTTATCTTGAACATCCTGATTCACCGCAAGGCAGTAAGATACAAATGTCAGCAGACTGGACGTTGTATCAAAGGCAGCCAGAAGGAACATTAGTGCATTTGCCAGAATCTCACTGTCTGTCAAGCCTGCAAACATTGATTAAAAAAGTCATATATACAAAAGCACATCCATCCATCCATCCATCCATCCATCCACATCCATCCATCCATACATACATAGTCACATAGACGGATACACAAACAGACATACAGTCAAACAGATGCAAATATCAGTCTGTTCAGAATGCATATTTTCATACACTCAGGGTCACACGGCTGTGCACTATAATGGGGTTGGGGTGATTATTTACTACAGCATGTGAAATTTCCAAATGTCATCAGTGGTGTCTCTTTTAAGATGTTAGTGTTACATTTTTAGCTCATTGGACCTTGGGCAGTGCAGGAACATGTAAGTTTTGGCGAATTAGTTCCTCTGTGATTACGTGAATTTTAGCGTATAGCTTCTTCCTATTGTCGATAACTCGTCACTTCATAGACATGTTCTCAGACTTCCTGAGGTCCATGAAGTCAAATTATATTAAGTTACTAGTTTGTTACTTTAATATTTATTATACCTGTAGGAAATCTTTGTCAATTAGTGTTAGATATAGCTATGTTGATCATTATATCACTTGCTTTGACAAGGTTTTCACATTTTAGATTGAGCACCGTTTCTCACACAAATTATATGCCTGTATTAACGATTTAATACCAAATGGGTTTTCTCCATTATGTTGTTGCTTGATGTAAATATCACAACACGTGTATTAAATATGAAGTTTCAGGTTGTTTGTGTTTCGCAGAAATCGAACTTCTCATTGATCATATCAAATTCGTGTGGACGCCATTTTTATTCCTTTCTCACACCCATGATATCGATGGTTCGATATTACAGGTATGTGATTAACATAAATTTACACTCAGATGAAGTTATGGTGAACTTAAAGAAAGAAATATTTAGAATATACTGATTTTACATAAAAACTTTTAGATTTATTGAGTAATGCAATTTCTTTTTCGCATAGTTGCAAACATCCAAGCAACCGCAATTCTTTTAGTACCATTATACCCTGTGATTGTTTTGCGCCAGTTTATTCATTACAGAACTGATGTTCTGCAAAATGAAAAATATATAGAGAGAAATTAGGCTATAGAGATTTTGTCTCAGAATTTTGAACAGAATAATATATATGATGCAGGAATGTGTAATATACTTAAATATATGGAATGTTATTCACACGTGGCTGATACCGAAAGAATTGTGTTCGACTGCGATCTGCCATTTCGCCACATCTGATTTGTTTGTTGCCAATTCTGACTGGTTTGGTACTATTACATAGTTAAAAACCGAAGGTTAAATATTGTAGTGGAAGATAGTACTTGCTAGCTAATTGCAGAGCGCTGTGAAGTTCAAAACTGAAAATAACATTAGTGAATTTTGAAGTCCAGCACCCGTTTTATTTAGTGACATAAATTTCTATAACAATACTAATAATATGATTGATTGATTGATTGATTGATTGATTGATTGATTGATTGATTGATTGATTGATTGATTGATTGATTGATTGATTGATTGATTGATTGATTGATTGATTGATTGATTGGTTTATATTTTTAGCAAAAACAACCAAACAAACATGCGTTGACATTTCAAACGTTTACATAACTATTTTTACTGGAAGCAAAGCTTGAAAGTGCTTTTGTTTCGACTAGTTGGCTTCAGATTGACGATGAAGTGAACACAAAAATATTGGTGGTCGAGATATGCAAGAAACAGAGAGACTCAAACCAAAACTTAAATTACAAATTTTATCGAGTCACTGATCATAACACACATATGGTTCATATGTGTATGTCGTGAACTAAGTAAGTTTGACAGCAAATTTGAAATTATTAAATTTTATAATCTCAGAGATTGTGCATAGAAATATAACCTTTTATATTTTTGAGATTGTATATTGGATTACTATATTTTTCTTATATCCTTTTCTCTGACATCACCACATATGAAATATCAAATTTCAATACACAAACTTGCAAATGAACAAAAAGCGGGCAGGATAACGTTTGAATGAGATAAATTGGTCACGAAGGAAAATAAAAAATCTGTTGCAACGGAGATACATTTAGTTTTGAAAGAAGCCAGAAATCTTCCTGTAGTCAATGTTTTTATACTATTCCTCATTTAAAACCCAGGCATTTTCAATTACTTGGCCTTACAAATGGTTCAAAATTGAACGAAAACTTAAAATAAATACATACCATTCCAATGTTATCTTGTTTTTGGAAGATTATAAATGGAAGAATGCATGTACTCATGCATGTATTCTAGCTGTATTCCACTAAAGGAAAATACAAAAAAAGATCTTACCCCTCTTTTTGTACGAATCGTAGTTCAAGCCTTCTTCATTTTCTGTGGTCTTGTCGCTTTGCTCTTTGTGTGCATTGATCATCAATTGAATCAGGTCTTTATAATTCTGTAACGAACAATAAAACCCACGATCCATTCTCTTGTAATAAGCTCTCTCTCTCTCTCTCGATCGATCGATCGATCAATCGATCGATCGATTGATCGAACAAGCTGCTTTTGGTTGGTTCTGTTTGGGTCATTTTCGCATAGACGTTTAATTATCAATTTTGCACCCTGTTTGGGACACGTGGATGTGTGTTCTTTTGAAAATATCAAAAGAAAGAATGCAGATTAATGAATCATATTTAGCCATTATCAACATTAAAATATATTTGCTGCAAAACTAATAACATTTTCAAAGATAGGTTTTTCCCTCCAACAATTTGACCAAAGGAAACTAGTTTAATACATATCATTCTATGGAATAAGAGTATTTCAGACTATGTGACTGGCGTATATTAAAATTGTTATTTTTGTGGATGGTATGTATGGTCTATTTACTTTAATAAACGAAGAAGGATTTGGGCTCAAGTGGTCATTATCGAGGAATAATCCAGAAAAGCCTGGAAGAATCCAACGACCTTGCTTTGAAATTCCATCAGGTTATTCATCAAGAAGGAACTGCGGCGATTAACTAAATTTAACGAACACAAAATTAATACAAAGTAGAATTATCTAACTAAATATATTTTTTTCCTTCAAATGGTACAGATATCATTTGGACGGTCCTTGTAGAATTAAAAATAATCTTTTTTCTACTCAGAGAATTTTTAGTGTTTAATTAAAACGCAGCAACATAGTCTCACTAGATTTTCTGAAGCCTAAATTGTTCTTGACTGAGTTATACTCATGCGCCACTTTAAGCATTATCTAACATTCTTTTAAAATGTTTTTCATCTTCAAAATTCTAAACAAATTATAAACATTCTTACATCTGACGTGCTATTCCTACGCTCTTTCATCACCGATTTGGTTGCTTCTATGAAAAAAGCCAGTGCCTTTTGGTCCATCAGTGGTATGTTCCGAAACAATATTTGAAAATCTGGAAACAGCACTGTAATATAAAGTAGTAAATGATATGACCTTACCTTGCCAATACCACTTTTTATACCTTTTCCAAAAAGAACAATCAATAATGTCATTTAATCTTGACAAATATCAACTGTAGCTCATATACCGCTATAAATTATTATCGCCATGGGCTTTATGGAACTTTGATATGAGGATGTCACTGTGGTACTTACAGAACTTTAATATTAGAAGGGCCTTGTGGGAATAATGGGGATTTAATGTATGATATGTGTCGGCCTTACAGATCTATAATTTTATGAGGGCATTTGGGGAATTATGGGCATTGAATGTAAATGAAGTATCTGCGTCGGCATTTTGGACCTTCAGCCTTAGGATAATATCGAAACTGAACATGTGGCAGTTCTTTTATTTGCTATCCGACACATGAAAATATTGGAGATGGGAATAGCTTAGCTCATAAACTAATACTGACCTTAATTTATAGCATTGCACATTGAAGCAGGTTGTGACATATAAACTTTTATTTAATATATAATATATACCATTACACATACAAAGAGTAAGGTTATATGGTGTTGGTTTTGGCGGGTTTCAGACCAATTTTCAACATATAATAGGCATTCATGGCTGTCAGTATAGCTGGTGAAGGAAGAGCCCCAGAAAGACATCAGGAAAAACCACCGACGCACGGGAAGCTACAGGCCAGCTTTTTCACACAACCAAGTTAGTCTAGCCTAGACTTGAACTTATGCTGACGGAGATCAGGTCCGTGAGTGATCTTTAAAGACAAGCACCTTAGAACACTAGACAAACCGGGGCCCCGAGGCAAGGGCTGGATCCTTTGTCAATGTGTTGATCAAAACATTTCAATAATACTTTCTCTTCATCTGACCACCGTAGCAATCCTATTTTATATTCTACTATTTTCCTTATTTATAAATAGTAAATTCCTCCATTGTTGTTATGTCATGTGCACTGATTTTAACCCAGTTGTCATGTAGCTTCAAACAGAAATATGTGCAATCTCATGTAAGTACTGCGGGTAAAAGTTAGGGTCAAAAGGTCTGGTAACAAACATCTAGCAGTCCAACGTGACGTTGTAGTGATGGAACTGGTTTTGGTATATCTCATCAACAGTTTCCTTGCAGTGTTGACAATGCCAGTCAACAATCGCGTAAATAACTGACCCTGGTACACAGATCTTTGTTGGTATTGACAGAATTTCATTGCAATTTCACAATATACCACAGTAATCTAGCAGGGAATTAGATTTGATTTTAGGAACACATTGTGCAGACCACACTCACAGTTGTTTCGTTAATATTGTTTTTGCTGCAGAGTTTGTTTCTGTTGCTCCTATAATGCTAATATGGATTGTGCAGAGTCTGAAAAGTGTTTGCATGGATTCTACGTTTTGTGAAAGTCAAGAATCAATCGCATCATCACAATATCGAACTTGCACCAAAATATGTGACTGCCCAAACTTAAATGGAAGTGTTTGTTCTATTATTTGAAACCCTCTGATAACAAGTCATCGTTTTCGTTACCCTACCTTGGTGTCAAATTTATTTAGATTTCATATCGAAAAGGACTTTTATCAAGAGATATATATCCTAGAGGACGGCATAATCGTCTTGTGGGACAGAACACGTCTATATGCGTCACCTTACTAACTATAAATTAAAAGATATGATCAAATAGACTCTTAAGGATTATTTTATTTGTCCGATTTTCAAAGAGTGACCAAGAAAAACGTCTATGGTATTATAAGTTTTATAGAACACGCAATGAGTAACGTTGCAGCAAAGAAGTAAATGTACGTTTGATAGTTTATCGACCTAGTGTCTATTCTTCGACTATAGCCTCACAAGTCATTGATTATTAAAGAAACAGAAAAGATCGCTGAATCTTAGTATATATTCGATTGTAAAATATTCCTACACAATTTCTTTCAATGTTTGTCAAAAATGTTTGAAGACACACGATTTAATTTTAAAATTTTAAGTTGTGAAAAAAATGTGTCATTTCTTCAACTCTTTTCAAAATATGTTGATCAAGAAATTCGGTGCCTCTGTCCGTTGCCAACACGAGGGTGTCGACCATTTTGCTTGAACACCATTTTCAAAGCTCGCACAAACTCAGAAATTGTTTTTTTAAAGTATAAGGTACAACTCAAGCAGTTTCCGTAAACTACTAAATCACACAAAACAAGCATTTGCACCCACACAATACCAAACCTAGTGGGAAAATATAAATAAATTGGCTTGCCATAAATCATTGATTTAGCCTGTTCCAAACACTTCTTGGAAATTTGAATCGACTCGGTTTGTGCAGGTTGCATGTTGATTGTTCTTGAAACGCGAGTCACACGTGATGAAGTAATACACTTCTGAGTATGGCTTTAGTGACACAATAGTTTTCTGTCTGTAATCATTAATACATACAGGAATGTAGTAAATGATGCCCCAAAATGTGTCCTTGTTGCTCATTAAGTGGACCAATTTCCGATGCTTTTCCGTTTTCATGGAAACAATGGTTGAGATGCGTTCGTGTACCAAAAGGAATAGGTGTGGAAGATAATACTTAAACTAATGTGATCAGTTCCTTTCTCACTACGTTCTTCACTTCCTCCTTTTCTGGTTTTCATCGTATTGTTGTATGACATACATTTCATATCTTGTCGAGTCTTGTTGGCACCCACTTTTCGGTTAAAATGGATGTAACGGAGTTTTAACAGTACAGTCTGAAATTCTTCCATATCTTATCCCGCGTTGCCTTACAAAATACTTCCTCTTCGTATGATTGCACACTCTTCCCAGCATAGAGTTAGATATAAAATTCGGTTGCGGTTTGCTTAATGCATCTTGTTGGACACTTTTTTTTCAATACTAATGAAAATTGTTGCCATCTCACAAGGTTAATTGATTTTAGGCATCACAGAGGATTGTTGATCACAACAACTAAAATGGATCCAGGAATCGGTTTAGCTTGATACTGTGAATGATGTTATTCGTCGTCGGACATGCGAGGGTGGTTGTTGAGAAGGCGTTGAAGAAAGTGCTGTTTTTAGGAATGCTTTCTTTCCCTTCTCTTTGTAATGCATTTGTTTTCAAAGAAGATCCTGTTGCAGTGGCAGTGACATTGATCTGACATTTGTCTTTCATTGCTGCAGCTTATCACCTATTTTTTCTCAATCTTCATCAAATTAGAGTATTGCTGTTAAATCTACCACTTTTCGACTAAATATATGTAGACGATTAAATCGTTGTCCATACCATTCTGTTTCTTTTCTGTTTCGGAGAAACCTGATAGATCCTTCAAAAAGTGTAATGTCTGTAGTAAGTCAAGTATCTCAATTATATTAAGATTCCGTGACAAATAGTGCATGTATTGCTCGTAGCAACGATGGTATTAAAGGGACTAAACCGAATTGGTCTTTGATTTGACAGGTCTATTCAACTTTAAGCACTCCCGTTTTCTATTGGACTTTTTCACACAAAAAACTGTTCCTTTTCATCGCAGCAGCCATAAGAGAAAAAAGGCTAAGTAGTGTTTGAATCATGCTTCGATTGCAGAACTACAGCTGAAATTTTCTTCAACGGAACGAGAAACACTCTAACTATTATGTAAAATGCTGCTTCTGTCTAGCAGACGGTCCAGGTTTCCATGGATACGTAAGCGGTTGAGCAATAGTGCCACTCCTTTGTAAAGTCACCGCTTTAATCTTGGACATTTCTTATTCCTTGCCCTTTTTGTTTTCTGGTGAGATGATATTTGTCGTTGGTTAATTTTTTCGTACATATTCTTGACGGCTAACCCAATATATGAAATATATTAGTTCTCGGGTAGGATAACTCTTGTCACATACGTCCCAAATATATCCATGAAATTGGTATACGATCAATGGCTTTTCCAAATCAAAACTCTAAAATAAGGTTTAGTCTCCATTCCTCTACCGTTTTTGGCATATTGTATCCACTCTTCTAGAATAATTCAAAGTATCCTGTAACAAGCCTTGGCCAAATATATACGGTCCAATAATTGATACACTTATGGTGGCATAAAGGTTAGCGTGTTCTAGGGCATAAATGTGTTTTGGTACACCAAAACAGTAGATGCTTTAATCAAAGTATACAAACCGTTGTTTTTGAGACATCAATGTGACTTTCTACTCAAGTAGGTTTCTTGTAACAAGACTTTTAGAATGGCTGAAATGGTGGCAATATTGAACATCCGATTCGCATCATTTCTATTTGGATCATCTAATGAAAACTCGATGCTGATATGACCCTCCATTCAGGAGGAGTAGCGATAACAATATTTTCATAATAACTGTCATGTTTGCCATATTAGACATCAGCACCGCAACATTTTTATTTATCGTCAGCAAGATATCGTAAAGAGACTTGTAGCAAACATCCCCATGTTCATAAGACTGTCCATTGAATAGAAATAGAATGACAAAGTCTTTAAGGTGGACACTGTTTCGGTAATTTAGATTTATACCAACTAGACATAATAAGAATTTTTTAAATTTTCAAAACCCAATGTTGTTATAACTATCGATTCATGAGAATTACAAAATGATAAAGGTGACCGATGTGTTGGCCATATTGGATACTGGAGCAGCAGCATTTTCATTTAGAACCAGCAGCATCATTGGATGAATGCCTGTGTGTGTGTGTGTGTGTGTGTGTGTGTGTGTGTGTGTGTGTTAAGTTTCAAGACAATATTCCAAGTATTTAAGACGAGTAGCAATCTTGAGCAGATAGACGCACGACAGATCATCCCGCTCATCTCTATTACATGACCAGCAGAACTAAAGTAATTAACATACACGTCGTCAAGTAATCAAGTAATGTATATTGGGCAGTTTAAAACCACTCCCGAGATAAAAGTGAATATACAAATTACGCCTGTCAATGTCCACAAGATCAAAGAAAAGTAGCTAAAATCCCAGCAACCGCGAAACATTGTCTATGGACAAAATACAAGTGCATATTTATTGTGATTCAAGCAAGAAGACTAACTCTTGGTTCTTTAACCTAAAGAAAAGTTATGGGAAATATACGAAGCAAAAGGAAAAGAAAGAAGATAAACAAATGCTGGAGATCTAGGAAGAATAAAGAAAATGATGGTGAAAAGGATATCCTCTCTAATAAATTTAAATCCAAACGCTAAGACGACATAACCATGATCCAGGCGAAATAAAAAAGAAAATAAATTAAATAGGCTTTTTTGTGAAATGACATTTTCAAATGTATTTTCATTTCTCTTCACTACAGTACACACATAAAAGTAAGAATTCCGATTCCTTCATTAGTTTCATCTTCCTAATTACGCAAATTCTATCAATGTGTGGATGGCTATTTTCGTTTTCATTCCAACTTTTCCTTCCTACAGGAAATATCCATTTTTTGGCTATCAAAAATGACTATATTTTTCTGAGCGTCATGGGTTTCAAAACAATCAACAAAAATCATAAACGTTCCATCAATAGTTGTAACTGTCTCAATCCTACAACTGCCGTTGGCATCGTCTTCTTTATTATTTTTTTATACTTGTTGTAGCTGATGGTTTCATTATTTTTGGAGTTTTATTTCCCAATTGCGCTTTAACGAAGAAGACTGATATAATGCGATTATCTATTTCAATTTACTCATGATCTGTTGTTAAATATATACGGTATCATTGCTGTCACCATGTAGACCGCTGAGTTATCCTTTTAATATATTGTTTGACTTCTCGTTCTCCTGTTGCTGTAGAAATGTCACTTCTACCCGTTTCAGACTTTGCAGAAATCGTAACTCTTTTTTTTCTTGCTTCTCCTTGAAATAACCATATTCTAACGTAGGCATCGTCGATGACATTAGAATTTAAAGCGAAGATGATAAAATTTAAGTAAGTGTCTGGAAATTATAACGGTATCGATTTAACTGAAGTAGCAGTATACGCTGCAGCAGTAGAATCAGTCACAATGGTACTGTCATGAATGTTTTAAGGAAGAATTGAATGTCCAACCCAACACAGGACCCGGCTGGGCGAGTGATCTTTGACGCCCTCATTTCACCATTTCCGGATCGAGTCCCTACTCAACCACCATGGGTATGTGAGAGAGATTGCTCGTAGCTTCTTGTAGATCATGGGATCTTCGTGGCATCTGCACCCACCATATATACTTGCTGCCATGTATAGCCTAGTATGTGCTGAAAAATGGGAGTTATCCCCACGAAACCAAACCAAACACACAATATTCGCGGTCATGTCAGACATGATACTCCACTGAACTGTAATCAACTCTAGTCTCTCGAGAATCAAAGTATAAATAATATCTTAAACACGAACTGAATCAGGCTATAATTTATTCTGAGATATTGTTGGAGAATACAAACATGCCACAGACAGGACGAGTAAGTAAGATGCACTGTAATTGGTTTGATCGGAAAGAAGTGATATCGTTAGCAACGTTAAATATCTCATAGCACGTGTATAAAGGACTTCAGGATTTCTTTTCACCAGTCTTATCATCCGTACTAAAATAATCAAGACGCGGGTAACTGAAGATTCGTCAACAGTCATCTCCAGTGAGTAGCTTCACACAGATTACTGTCCATATCGAGTCAAAAGTCTACCCCACTCCATCTGTGTTCACGCGAAGGCGTATTTGTTCAAAAATTGTGTATAAAAACGAACTAGACCCTACGTCGCTCCAATGTGTGCGTATGTGTGTTTGCATGACCGTTACGCCCGTAAAACTGTAATGATGTGTTGGATGATTAGTAATGGTATATACACTACCCCTTTCCATTTGTATGTTGAACGGAAAATTGGAAAGGAAATGTTAGATTGTTAGTTACCCCATGATCATATTCCATAAGGTCTCTAATGCCATCCTAGTGTTAAAGTTGCAAACGATCATAGGCAATATTAAATGCTTATACAGCTCCTAGTACTCTCTGTAACCCACCCCTACCCAACACGACGTCACACACGATGATCAATTCCATAGCATTCTTCATACGTAGTGCAATAGTTGCACTTACTACTTAATAGAATCCGTAGCCCGATTATATTGGTTGACATGGCTTTCCTGGCATTAACAACAAAGGGATCATTTGGATTACTTTGGGAGTCAACCTCTATGCCAAATCCCGTACTGCATATTACATCCAGTGTAAAGGCTCCAAACAAGCTGCAAGCAAAGTTGGGAAATGTTGTCATTTGAATGCTCTGTATAAATTTTTATTCCACGCTAACAATATTTTTATCTGATCAAATTGTGACATTGCCTGAGTAAACATATATGATTATACAAAAAACGAACTTGATCGTAGCAATCTCAATATTAAACTTTGCATCGAGCGCGATCTCTATCCATGCTATTTCATTTGGAAAATAAAAGCACAAAACTGTATCTTTATATTCTATTAAAAATTAGTTGCACATGGAAAATAACTGTGTCCAAAAGATGTTGCTAACTCAGCAAGTAATACTAAAGAGGAGAAAAATCACTTGTTTATAACCCAATAAACCAGGCAAGTGCAAGCAATGGCTTGCGGACCGCATCCGATCAGTGACCCGGTTTTATCTGGTTATACTATACATTACACGGTGCGGCTATAACAAATGCTGTCCACGCCGAGCCCTAAGGGAAGAATGAGCATGTCTCTATTGCACCTATATTCATTTGTATTTGCTTTGTGATATGTGTATATTTGTTTTTAGAATATAGGCTAAATTTTCACAAAATTTGTGTTACAGTAGTCCTAGAAAATGTATTGCTTCCTACAAACTACTGAATCGTTCAACAAAAATCAAAATCATAAAGGCTTCTAATTCAATGGTATTCCGAATCATAATGGCACAAGTCAAAATGTATTAAGCTTATCTTTTATTCCGAATCATAATGGCACAAGTCAAAATGTATTAAGTTTATCTTTTTTTACTCTGTATAGACAATTTAATATAGTATCTACTTAAAACACTTACCTTTTCATTTCTACAGATTTTCCACCTTCCGACATGTTTCTCGCATTTCGGTTCAGTTTCTCCAAACATCGAGATATGAGGGGCGTCATCTAAAACCATAAAACCAGATACAGTGAAAGCATAAATAAGAAATATACCGCTAAAATATAGCTCTTCACATGCATATATTTCATTCTAAACACGTTTAGCTTTTAAGAGACTAAATTTAAAATAAACTAATGACCTGAAACACTTGAAATATTAAGATATTGTGATGGCTTTTGTAAATAGAGGAAGACAAAACAACCACATACATAAAATATAAAATATTTAACATATCTGTATATGTATGTGTATGTGGCTGTTATACTGGATGCCAGATTAGTACCAGTTTCATGTAATCCCAATGGAATTCATAAGAAGTCTTTTTGTCAAAATCCAATGCTTTCTATTCAAGACGCGTCTGGATGACAAGATATTCAGATTGCTGCCATTGCGACTATACTGGACGTCAAACCAGCTCCATTTTCTATTGAGACCAATTGTGCATCACTGGCCCATGTTGATATAACTATCCATGCATGAGAAGTAACGATAAAAACATTTTCATTAAGGGTGTCTAAGCAGCAACACTTTCATTTGGAATCAACTAGATCGTGGGATGAATATGAGCATCAAGGTTCATGCCATTTCTAAGTAGGTAAGGACGAGTATTAATAAAAACAAACTTGTGCTAACGGGCGTACGGATGACAAACGATGGACGAAAGACCATCCCATAAGCTCTTCTGGTACATGATTAGCAGAGCTAGAAATGTAGATGGCTTGAAAAAATCTCATTTTAAAACTTTAGTAAAGGATTTTCAGTGTGTGTGTGATTGCAAAGTCAGAATTGCAATCGATTACATAAACGGTACTATACTGCCATTAAACTGCCGAGAAATAAAAGCGCCAATTAATACATTTGGAGGGCATATTCCTGCCACCTTACCAAAGAAATTGTGGTATCAGTAGTGTTCAACTGCTCGTCATCACGGTACTAGTTGTATGGTACAGATTAAAAACAAAGCCTTAAACTGTAAATACCAAGACTGGCAGAAAAGGAAATGATAAAGCCTTCTAAGTAAAACAGAAGAAAATAAACAAACGAAAATCATAAGCACGGAGCACTATGCGATCAGGATTAAAATATAAAGGTTTGTAAAAAGTATATCAAAAAAACGATAAAGATAATGCATATGGTAATTGTTTATATAAACGGCATTCCCTCATACGCCATCAAACAGTATAATTGATGTTCACGGTTAAGGATGTGTACTCGAGCCTGGTATGAGTGTCCCATAAACAATTAGCACAATACCACCTAGTGTGTAAGAATTGTTCTGTATGAGTTATGCCACCCTTCAGTCATGGTTTTTGACGTTCTGAAGAAAACCTGTGGAATTTTCATTTTACAACTTTTGCCCAGTATGAGAAACAAGAATATTTGAAGTTATTGTATATGATCTGGCCTTGTAAGACCCGTAATAGAAATGTGATTAGACAGCTAAAACAGTACATAATACTTTTTCCAGACTCTATAGGCAAATCATGTTTCTGTAAGATTTTGGATATTTTTAATGGATTTTCAAAATCTTTCAGGCTTTGCAAGGTTCTATTTGTAGAAAGGAAATATGAGAAGAGGAGAGAATGTTGAGATGGGTGTTACTCTGTTTATACATTTTAGTGTTGTTCAATTAATCAATAAAGTAACAAAGAACTAAAAAGAGAAAACATATGAATTGTGAAATATCAAAGATGTATGAACATTCTGACTCCGTAAATCGAAATTCCATCCCATTCTAGATAGAAGCAAGAGTCCCTAGAAGGACTGGTGCTCTGCTGACCCAAAATAAATTCCAGGAATTCAAGATTAGATAATTTCTTCCTTTTGACTTTCGAGTGTTGAAATCATCTCTAATGTTCTTCAACAATATTACGATTTTCTAATTACATGCTGTGGTTGTCAGATTGACGCCTATGTTAGGATAAACAAGACATCATTTAGGACAAACAAGACAAAATATATTTTTGGAAGCCACATGATGATAAGACTCCACATTTTGATAAAATGATAAAAACAAGATATTCAAGATGTCTAAAATGGTGGCCATAGTGGATATCAGATTGATACCACTTTTGTTTAGGACAAACTGCACTAGGTGTCTTCTGGTGAAAGCACAATATCGATATAACCAGTCATCTATGAAACGTAGAAACGGTAACTAGAGCTTCAAGAATGCATTGTGGCGTCATATTGGAAGTCAGATCGGCTCCATATTTATTTATAACCATCTAGATATTATAAAAAGTCGTTCAGTGATATCCCTCCCTATGCTGATATGACAATTCATCTAGGAATAATGATAACAAGATTTTACAGATGCCCACTCATGTAGCCATATTGGATGTCTGAGCAGCACTATATTCATTGAGGCCCAACGAGATATCGTAAACAGTCGACTAGTAAATGCCCCATGTTGGTACGACCATCTATTCGGGAGAATTTAGTAATAACAATATTTTCCAGCTGGCTTTTGTGGTGGTCCTTTATTATGGGGTTGTATATTAAACATCAAATCGGAAAGATTTTCCTTTAAAACCAACCAGAAATTATACGGAGTCTTCTTGTAAAAACTCCATGCCAATTTTAGATTTCTCTTCGCGATAAATGGCGATAACAAAATTTCAGACTCATTCTTGTGGCGGTATCTTTTTCTGTTTGAGCTCCAATATTTTCATTTAGGACTATCTAGAACATTGGATGAATGTGTATGTAAAGTTCAAATTAGACTTTAAGAGGAGCAACGATTAAATCTTGTGCTAACGGACAGACAATAGACTATTCCCATAAGATCTTCTGGTCTATGGCTTCTGGAGCTGGCGCTATAAATATCTTCCGTTAATTGTTTCATATGATATATCTATCCATTAGCACGCGAGGCATGAATCAAAGGAATAACGTGCCCCCCGAAATTATTATTATATATATATATATATATATATATATATATATATATATATATATATATATATATATATATATATATAATTTCGGGGGGCACGTTATTCCTTATATATATATATATATATATATATATATATATATATATATATATATATATATATATATATATATTCTCCAACATGTTTAATCATGCAAATGAAGCTGAAAATATGTCACAAGATTCTGTTCAAAACGCTTAATAACTATTAGCTTTAATTTTAGACTGCTTCTTGTACAACCTATTCCGGCCGTGAATGGCTGTCTCCCCCCTCCCACAACAAAAAAACCTGCCACCCCCTTGCAAATATTCTTGCGGGCGCTCATGCTTTTATTTACGTTTTTAACTGCTTTTTGCTGATTTACATTGCCGCTCTAATCAAATAAATAGCTCAGAGTTTTACTTAGCTTTTTTATATAGGAAAAATATAGCCTAAAATGTGTTTCATAATATTTAAAAAGTTTATTCTTTCAACTGTGTATGCATAGCCTCCGTTTCCAGGGTAACATTGTAACATATACTCAGAACAGCTTGGGAAAATCGAAGTGCGGCAGACAAGAAAAGGTTTTCCGTTGCGACTGACTCGACTGATGCCGAGAATTCTAATGTAGCCGAGTAGTAAATGATGCCAAGAATAAGAATGCCTAATATTATCGATGCGTAGTATACTTATTCATCACAAAGATTGTCCGCGGGGACAGTGAGTTATTATTTGGAAAGTACATTGTAACCTCTTTCATTAAATGCCACGACGTAAAGTTCATTACTTGAGATTTCCATCTGTATTATATTTCAAATGCCATGGATGTTTTAAATGTTTACTTGCATTTCCTATTATTACACATTTCGAATTTACTCCTCTAAATAGCACCATATTAGCATCAATCTAATGACAACGATGTTTGTTAGCGTATATTTTCATTGAATTTAGTTGAAATGTTAAATAATGTTGGTAGCAAAAACAAATATGATTGTTCAAAAAAAAAATTCAATCAACTTACATTCCTCATTTTACCGGAACTAAATGTGGGACTTAGTGTTGATCGCAGGAATTTCCAATGTTCTCCCAGAGCCATATTTACTGCGGAATCAAAGAACTCGACATTTCGGAAAGATTGCTATAATAATAATAATAATAATAATAATAATAATAATAATAATAATAATAATAATAATAATAATAATAATAATAATAATAATAATAATAGAAACAAAACTAATAATAATAATAATAATAATAATAATAATAATAATAATAATAATAATAATAATAATAATAATAATAATAATAATAATAATAATAATAATAGAAACAAAACTAATAAAACCAATTATACTGAGAATCATACAAGAACAAGGATATCGTAAAGTTATATAGGAGATGATAGCAAGTACACAGATGAATATTTTTATTTAGTACATGCTTTTACTATTGTGAAAATAATTTTGTTTTGTACTTCAATTCCTAAGTTATGAAATTTCTTTGAAAACTTTAAGTTTTCAAGAGCAAAAATAACAGACGAGTCTTGTTGCATTCTTAGATACATAAGAGTGATACTGACTAGCATCTACACATACGAAGGTAAAGAAAATAATGTTGCACAAAGAAAAAAAAAATTGTCTCAAAAGGACAAGACAATATGTTTGTCATTATTTATTATTGTTTCTAATATGTTTTAAATGCAGAAAATCAAATATTAGTAAATAAATCTAGTATCATCTCACCGCTCTATTTGTAAATTCTGCAAATCTTCTCACTGATATTTCCTTGATCATTTCCGGGTCGGTGATCAACAGCTGAGGCAAGTTTCCAAAGAAAATTCTAAATAATAATAATAATAATAATAATAATAATAATAATAATAATAATAATAATAATAATAATAATAATAATAATAATAATAATAATAACAATGTTGTCAGCAGCAACAATAATAATGACAACAATAATGATAATATTATTTAGAAACTATAAATATACATCAAAGTGAAGACTCAGTAGAGTTATTGCCCCAGCATGATATTGTGTTATTCAAAAAGTATCGACATTTTCATTTAAATAAACAGTTTTAATCGCAAACCCTCGTGTGGATGAAAATAACAAGCATATGCCCAAATTACCAAAAGGCACAAGTATATGTTCTTATAATGGATCAGTAAGAATACATGTTGCATATCTACAAAAGACATTTTTACAGGCCTATAGTGTATGACTGGTATATAAATAAATTTATAAACTACAGCCAGTAAATATTAACTCTAGATGACCGCTTGTCTGTAATAATAGTAGTCCTCATTAACGTTAATTGTCGTTACCAATAAAGTCAATAATACTAAAACGTGTTGAAAAAGAGAGATGGGGCAGGAGATCAAAATTTACCCAACGTGTCTTCCATATTTCTGCATCAGTCTAAGGTCCGTCTCTTGCAATCCCTGTCAAAATGTAAAACAATATATTCCATTTCAGATACAACTCCTATTATCCGTTTTGGTAAACAAATTGGCTACCTTTTAATTGGTTAGGAATAAAAACATCATAGTTAATTAATTTTATTGAGTTTTGTTATTGCGTCAAACTAAGAATTAAATGGCCCAAATAAAATATATCCTTCTGTGGAAATTCCGACCATCAACAAATTTAAATGCAGATTAAAATGTTCTTTTGGGGCAACGATAACGGAAGTTATACCAACGAAAACAAATGAATTCAGAGGATTAATATTTTCCCTTAAACACTGCATAACCTTTTGCAAATATCTTACTTGTCATACCGTACCTAACCATGACTACTGAATACATTACTGATAATATTTTACCTTACCATGGCTTTGAACACAAAACCTACTAATGATATTGTACCTATCCATGACTTTGTATACGATAACATACCATGACTTTGTACATAACGTACTGACGATATCATGTTGTACCTAACCATAACTTTATACATTATAACTTATCGATGATATTATGTCGTACCTAACCACGACTTTGTACATCATAACTAATCAATGATATCATGTTGTACCTAACATGACGTTGTACATCATAACAAATCGAATATATCATGTTGTACTTAACCACGACTTTGTACATAATAACTAATTGATGATAAGTTGCAAGTAACCATGACTTTGTACATAATAACTAATCGATATCATGTTGTACCTAACTATGACTTTGTACATCATAACTAATCGATGATATCATGTTGTACCTAACCATGACGTTAAACATCATAACTTTTCCATGGCATGATGTTGTACCTAACCATGACATGTACATAATAACTTATTGACGATATCATGAAGTACCTAACCATGACTTTATACATCCCATCTTACTGATAATATATTATTTTCTGACAGCAAAATGATTTTAAGCAAATAGAATTATGTGCAGAATTTTTGCCTGTTTGACGAAAAGGGTGGCAGAAGACAAAACAAATTTCATAAAATAATCTTAACTTTTTGACATCATTTAGTGATTTTCCTTCAGTATCCGGAATGTCACTATTTCCTTATTGATGTTGTTGCTTTCCATTAATTTTGCACGAACACAAAAAAGTTTTAAGTCTGTCGTAGATCTGTGATTAGTAATAGATTTTCAATGTTTAAATAGATTTTCAATGTGTGTATATATATATATATATATATATATATATATATATATATATATATATATATATATATATATATAAACAGTGCTAGATATATCACTATCCTCATGAAATTATATATCTGAAGTATGATGAATTTACTAATTATAAAGCAGAAGAAATCCATTCAATTATTTGACTATTTCAACAAATTAAGGATAGGCAGAATATGTATTCTTGCCAATGATGCACAAGTACATATAGTTAGGAAAAAATTAGAACAATAACAAAAAAACACATGCAATATATGGTTAATAATAGTTGCAATTGTTACATTGTTATCATATGTCCCTTAACTAGCAGCACAGAATACAGTCATACAAAATAGAACGGCATTAGTTCCTTCGACTTAAAATTGTTTATTACCATCTTAGCAATGGAAGGAATAATACCCAAGAATGGGATTGGAGTCGGACCTGGTATACTAAGGGACCAGAAGTAACTCTGTTTATAGACCGAGTACCTGAAATAAAATTGACAAGATGTTGTTAATGCGTGCCATACCCAGCACAAGTACTCTTCTCTTTAATTCGATTCTCAATTTCTCAATTCTTATTCAATTTTTCAAAAACCATTACAAGTTTTGTATGCATCCTTGGATAATTTTGCGAAAGATTAACGAAGAAAGAGGAGTAAAGACATAATTTTTCAGTATATACCATTGCTTGGACCCCATGACGAAAATAAAAATCGCATTAGAATGAAAACCTAATACATAACTAAAACGTTAAATCGGCATAAGTCATATATATAATGATATACCACGAGATGTACAAATTAATGTACGCACAAAAAGAAGTTCTGTATTGATTCTTAATTTCCTGTACATTTCAATCATAAGGCTGATAGTTAACATTTTCTAAAATAATGTGCATGACAACATTGAAAATGCAGCGTTCATCGTCATGAACAGTAACAGGACGGCCATTTACAGGATAGGGAGACTACGATTCGAGCCATAAAAAAATCAAAATAATGAAGGAAGAAAAAGTAATGAAACAATTTAACCCTAACGACATTTCGTTGATATAGTTTCTGTCTATATTTTTTAATTCTTATTGACTGTCAGTGTTACTTTCATTAATTCTCCTACGTTTCCGCTGTGTGAACCCTGATTGAGATGTTGCCTCTAGCAGGTAGTTGTTCCAGTTAGGGATCCCGTTCAAATGATTTATAATACCGGTGTCAGAAATTTCGTCGATGTTTGTTTATAAAAGTGCAGACTCCTGAGACATTTTGCGGGAGGTTCATAACAAACATATTTTGTACGGTGATGTTTAATCTGTCTAAGGGTTGCTGATAATCTGATTCTGTAGAATATTACACGTTTGGAAACTGGATATACCACAGTATATTGCTGTGAAGTTTAAAACTTCTTTGTTTTGGGGTTGTGGGATTACACCATCATTACTTGGGTGGCCGGTGTTGCTCAGGTAATTGGAGTAAGTCTGTTGTTGTTTGTCACTAATGTCTGAATAGCTATTTTATAAGCTGTACATTTATGTGGCCTGAAATTTGCATAATATCAGTTGGGGATGTTTTTGTCTCTAAACTTATGAGTTAGGTACTTTCAGCTGTTTGTGTATGATAATTTCTTTCTTTCTGTAATATTTGCTTTTTTTTCATTTTTTTCATCCATCCAAATTTAATAATTCCAATGTTTTGTTTCCTTAACTCTTTTGGGTTTGTCACGGAGATTGGCATTGTGTTGGTTGCAATATAGAAAAGATCTTCAGGCAGACAAAAGTCTGCTGATCTTCCTCTGCATACCGTTTTTACATATCAAGTGGATCTCTCTCTCTCTCTCTCTCTCTCTCTCTCTCTCTCTCTCTCTCTCTCTCTCTCTCTCTCTCTCTCTCTCTCTCTCTCTCTCTCTCTCTCTCTCTTGTTGTTTTCATTTTAATACATCTTAGGATTAATATCCCTGATGTTCTTGACATTGTCTCCTGTTCTTGTTTTTGTCTGCCTTTCATTGAGTTCAAGATACTCCCTGCCATTCACATCTTTCTTTAGTGTAACATCCCTCCATTTCAGATTGTAATGTCAAGTCACTCCCCTCTGACCGAATGCACAGAATTGTTAAACCACAGTGTATTAACAATGGCTTCTGGTGTTTCTATTGACATTCGTTTTTTTTTTTTGTTGCTATACAAGACATTTATTTCGTCGTCTGTGATCGGTTGATTCTGATTGGTTTTATTTCCTTATTCTTTAGATTTTAAATCTGTTTGCATAGCAGGAAGAGCTTCCCTTGTTAATGCAAAATTTGTGTCATTTCCTCTCATGATTGAACTTGCATATTTCTTGATTTTAAGGTGGTGATCAATGGAGCTGATCATGCTTCTTAAGCTGTTAGGTTCAAACTCAGATCCATCATTTTTCCTGAAACTGAGTATATAAACAGCTTATCCAATTGAGATGGGTGTATTTCATATAAATTTCTGATTTCATGTTTTGACTGCAACAAAGCTGTCACTAGCCGTACATCAGATAGTATCTTTTTTAAAGCATTTGCGATCTCCTTATAAATTTCAGTATATCATCAAGTTCGTGGTGTTCAAATATGTCTTCCCTAACAAACTCAAATTTGGACAAAGAATAATATTTTCATTTACAGATGTCTCAGCCACGTCTCTATGAAACACGTCAATTAACTCAGAGTTTGGTGAATTTAAGGTCGCTTCATCATGTTGTCCCTTATCTGACGTTATTGTTTCCTTTTTTCACAGTGCTGCACAGTGTTTGATTTTTGCAACAGGGGGAGACTGGAAGCAGCAGTGTTGAATGAGATGACAGCAAATGACAGAGGGTGGAGCTCAATAATATGTATTTCCTGGATTGAGTATGGTTGATTCTTTTATAAAAATGTTAGTTTATATAAAAATATTTTACATGTAATCATTTTTTAGTCATATTCTCTTTTTTAATTGTAATATTCCAAGTAATTCATATCAATGTTTAAATACTACAAAGTTAAAAAAAACATAATCCTTATGCGTATTCATACGCCTTGGGCAAATCACAATTTGATATATCAATAATACTGGTATATAGTGTTGTTTATACCAACACTTTAAATGCATTTTATTTTTAACGTATGTGATTATATATATATATATATATATATATATATATATATATATATATATATATATATATATATATATATATATATATATATATATAATGAGACAGACAGACAGAGTGGTAGTTTCAAAAATGGCAACTGAACCTGTATGTGATGTCAATTAGCAAAGAACAATAGTAATTACACGAAATATAAAAGACAAACTGTAAACACAGATTAAACTATGTCATAAATAGGAGAAAACTGGTTCATACTGGAAACCAAAGGAATGAAGAGGTGGATAAAATGCAGTGCTGCAATTGTTACCTACATATTGAATTGTTGGATATTGAAAACAAAAAATTAAATCCCTGAACTTTCAAACACGATATTAGAAGATACAAAGTGCGCGTGGGATTTATAAAAGACAGAACTAATGAAAATAATATAGAAGCAAGTTGCTTCAAAATATTCTGATACTATGTATATCAGATATCTTTAAAATATAAAGATGGAAAAGTTAGCATCAAAAATCCATATTTTATGCTTGTCATTTCATTTATCTTGAGGAAAAAGCAACTTTCAAAAACGATATTAGAAGATACAAAGTGAGCGTAGGATTTATAATACCAGAACTAATGAAAATAATATAGAAGCAGGTTAAAAAATATTTTGATATTATGTATACCAGATATCTTTAACATATAAAGATTGAATAGTTATCGTCACAAACCATTTTTTTTTCATTACATTTATCTTGAGGAAGAAGCACCTGACATTAACGTTCCCTCCAATATTTTTCCTGTGTGAACCGAATTTTGAAACTGCTGCGCGGCATATGTATTTGCTGCCAAATCATGTGCATGTAATTTTGAAACTGCTGCGTGGCATTTTCTAAGGAGCTGCGCAACCGCGCAACTTAGAGGAAAATTGCTGACATATTACTTTGCAATTATAGCGCAGTCATATTGAATTATGTGCTCTGCTTGTCACTGAAATGCTCAAGGCTTTATTAAAATAAATTAGAGTCTCATATTATAAGAGTGCTGCACATTATTGTGTCTTTGTGATAATTAATTATCAAAGATTCACCCATTTATCTGACGGGCTACAAACACATTTAACGCTCTGATTCAAGAATCCAAAAATAAGACATTACATACACGGTTCAAATGAAAATGTAACTTTAGTGAATAAATTGCAAAAGAAAAACATGGAATCAGCAAGACATGATTTCTTAGATTTGCAAAACGAGAACATCTTTGACTGCACAGTGCATATATAATGTTCATTATCAGAAGCTTTATCCAGGGGATTAGATCCATATTGGAAATCAAAACAATATAACCTCAAGACAAAGATCAGACATTATAAACGAAAATTTACAGTCTGTACTGTTGTACGGCGAAGTTTTAGAGACTTGTAAAGACCGTCATGAGCAGAATAAATTCATTTCACAATAACTACCTCAGTAAACTCCACAACATATATTGACCAGACCAGATCTCCAGTGTGAACCGACATAAAATGACGGGATGTAACAATATTTCACTGAAGATCAGGATCCATGGGATCTAATGCCTCAGGCACATGATGATGTCCCCATAACGAATATCCGACGTAGTTCTCCGATGGACACCAACTGATAAGTGAAAATGTGGACGGCCAAAGATAATATGGCGATCGACAGACATGACCGAGCTGGAAGAGATGGGTCTTCCTGGGGTGATACACCAGTCATTGCTCATGACCGACCTAGATGGCGGAAGATATTTGCGGCCTTGTGTTCCAGACAGGACAATGAGAACTTACTAACTCATTGAAAGGGAATCCTTTGTTAACAGGAGATTGTACAATTGAATATGTGTAGACCAAGATTATTTTATAAGCGTTTGTAGTTTCCAGGCATTCGATACCTTTGTGTCAGAAGAACATGTTAATGCTGGTATAGGCTTCACACCGACACAAAAACATATCAACATACATATATGGATCATTTTGCTATGTGTCTGTATAGAAACCAGTCGTATTGTTCGCAATAACGTGAATGACGGTAGACCTTATGGCCAGCTTCACATGTTATGCAACAAATTACCGTATAATTGATTCTTCAATTTCAGATAACCTTAGGCACTTTTTTTATACAGTCCTTGTGGTGTTTTACCTATAAAATGATTTGTCTCATAATTGTATGCTGTAGTCGACAATAAAATCTACGAAACAACAGACCCAATATATCTTCATAGAATCACTCAGTTACAAAATCTACACTACGGAAACATAATTGCAATAGTTTTTTGAACCAGGCTGCTTATCAAGAAGTTGTCGTTTGCAGATCAGGTGATTCACTGACAATCTCAGATTAGATGTCCCAGAAATAAATTAACAAATTTGTACGAGTTAGAGCGACACTTTCTACCTTCAAAGTATTTTGTTTTAAAAAACGCCAAGATAAAACATCATTCTCGTCATAAATGGTTTATCAAAGGCTGCTTTTACTACTAAGAAAGTATGTCTGAAAATTGGGTAAACATTTCCAGATATTGTCCACAGATATGCACCTTTACTAATGTTTCCATTTCAATATGGGTGCTTGCTGTGTAATGAAAAGAAAAAAAACAAACTATATTTTTGTAATTCAAGTTTAAATTTTATACGTACTCTAAATAATCTACAGACATGATGAAAACATTGCCAAATAATAATAAAGTGGAAAGTGGATAGTAATTTTATACCACATACATTCATGTGATAAGGTAGAAGTGTAAACATCAATCTGCGTGTTTAATTTTTAAAACAAATGTTATAAAGTTAGGAATTATTTCCTGAATACTGGAATAGTTTCACCTTATGAGTAATTAATAATCCGGAGATAAGAGTTTGAAGATTTTCACTGATGAATTTCCTGTTTATATGATGTGAGAAAATTGTTATTACGTGGAGAGGTTTTCATAAAGACAATTTATTTAATGGCTTCTAGAGGTTGCCAAACAGATTATCAAAGCATGGACCATCTTTTACATTAAAATCTATTGTAAACAATTTTATCAACACGAATAAGAAACCTGTATTTGTAGCAATTGCAGATTTCTTCAAAACTTTTGCTCTGGTTTTGAAACCAAGAATCTTTTGAAATTTATGTAAGAGGTAGGTGACAAACCCCAACCACCCAAAAAATCATTTTTAAAAAAGTGTGCTCTTTTACAAAATTGAATAGTGGAGTAAGAAAGGAGACGGTCTAAATAATTTCCAATTCATCTCTTTGTTAGCGATGTTCCAGGCATTTATAGATGTAATAGGTGTGTTCCTTTACTTTCAGTCTTATATGGGTAACCTGTTTGATATATCCTGATGATCTCTTCTTACAAATAGAACCCGGATTTGGTCATCAAGAGTGCCCGATGAATGTTCTACAAGATGAATGTGGGCACAAATAAAACAAAACTGATTTTCAGCAAATGCCAAATAAACATGGAAGCCTCATTCTACTAATCAATGCAGAAATTACCAAAATAGAATTATAAAATATTTCTAAAAATGAATTTTTCCAGCTGATATTAACAACCAAGTCACTGCACTAGCAATTATAGGAGGGAATTGCGTTGCTGCTCCTTTAGCCAACTTAAGCAAATATTCAGTAATATTTTTAAATGAATCTGAATTTTTCAATGAATGAACTACTGTTACCTCCACCATCTTTGTGACATGAGCTCTGCTGATATCTATGTTACTGCTACCGATGGTAAGCTCTTTACAAAATTTGATATTCTGTCAAACCTTTCTATTGTTATCACACCAATGGCTGTCAGAAAGTGGCAAATGTTTAACCTTTATCCTTTTGAACAATTGCTTTAGCCTTTCTATTATTTTGTTGGTACTTCTTAAGCTAATTTCCGTTTCTGTTTCTATTTTTGTTCCATTGATTTCTTGTTTTCAAAATCTATTTTAAGTTGGATCTTCAGCTGCAATGATTTCTTTAACAATGATATTTGATATATCTGCTATCGTTTTAAGCAACTCATAACTTATTTTCACTCATTACATTTTTGTCATATCTATTTTAATGCATTTGCAAAATCCCTAATTCGATTTCTCCTAGATTCAACAATAATCTTGGATGTTCTTCTTCAACCATAGAGAGTCATTCTAGATATTTTCGCATAGTCTCTACTTTTCATGTTTGTTGAGCTAATGACTTATTCGTATTAATTACGGTCAATTATATTTCCTCACTAATTCTTCTCTATTGTCTTATTATAACTTTAAATAGTAGTAGGTAAGGTAACAGTTTAGATTTAACTTTGGTTGATGCTTGATATATTCTTTTGCCCATTGCAACCAATGCAGTCATTACTCCTATCCGTGTATCTAGCTAGCTGTACAGGAAATATGCTAACGTGTTACGTAGATCAGCCTTATTAGAGTTGAGACACGCGTTTAACTTGCTTTTGGTAAAATAGTGCCGTAACAATAAGCAAATGGTTTTTGTTATGTATTCCAGATATTGCCTTAGCTAAAATCAATTGTTCTTACTCATGGGAACAAAATTTTAAAAAAAAATAAAAATTCGTTTGCTCAAAACAAAAAGTATATCTGTAATATTCATTTTTTAAGAAACGTCTCTTGTTGCCGTCTTCTCCAAATTTAGTACCTAAATATTTCCTATTGGAGATTGCTTATTAGTCAGAGGATGAGACTTCAGCCCAAATAAGTGATGTATAAATAGTCTATTTATTTTGTTTATACTACAAAGTATGATGTGGATATGCCTGACCTTGACAGTGATAAATGTCCATGATCCCTTACTTTGTAGCTTTCATTGTCGGCTTCATAGCTTTTTTTCCCCGATATCAGTGGAATTTTAATGAATTTTATCTTTGTTACTGAATATCATTTCATTTGGTTTTATTCTTTGCTAAACAGATTTTGCAAATAATCCTAAATATTCATAAGATTTAACTATATAATCTTTTCCCCTTGAAATGATTGGTTTCAAAAGTAGGTGCGAAGAAGCCCTGCCATCCAGTTCGCTATGTCGAAGAAGTAATTGTGTCCAGTGTCCCGCTTGCATGACTCTTTGCAGTCTAAATATTTATTGGCTTAGTGGTTTTTTCAATATTTAAAAATAAAAAAATAAAAGAGGCATTCAGTTGAAGTTGGTTGTGTTTAACATCAGAACTTTTTCTTAGAGCATTATATCTATTGTTAAATATTGTACTGCATACTATGGTATCATTCTTCTTCTGTAGTTCTAACTAGTAAAACCTTTACGTTCTTTTATCCTCTTTCTTTCAATTCATATATATATATATATATATATATATATATATATATATATATATATATATATATATATATATATGTATGTATGTATGTATGTATGTATGTATGTATGTATGTATGTATGTATGTATGTATGTATGTATGTATGTATGTATGTATGTATGTATGTATGTATGTATGTATGTATGTATGTATGTATGTATGTATGTATGTATGTATGTATGTATGTATGTATAGATAGATAGATAGAGAGAGAGAGAGAGAGAGAGAGAGAGAGATATAGATAGATAGATAGATAGATAGATAGATAGATAGATAGATAGATAGATAGATAGATAGATAGATAGATAGATAGATAGATAGATAGATAGATAGATAGACAGATAGATAGATAGATATACAAAATTATTTGAAATTTTATATATCTCGTGTATTAATTGGGCATTTATTCGGCCAATGTGATTTACCAATGTTATATTTTCGTGACCTATACTGATTTCTATTGTTACTAGTTGCATAGATTTTTATCTAGAATGATTTTACTGAACCGAAGTGCCTAAATGTTTAAGCTAGGGTTTTTCAGATCTACATCTCAACGTCTTTAAAAAGTAAACAAAAATCCCCGGAGAGTTTCTCTTCTTATTTCAAAACTATGTTCATGTTTCCTTTTGTTGTTGTTTATAAACGAGTCTTGTATATTTCTTTCAACATTTATGTTGGGGTAAGTATTTAAACCTTTTCTAGTTGAACTTGCAACTAGTTTTCTTTATGTCCATTTGAAAGACGAAACAGAGAAGACTAATTTATTCCTTTCATTTTCTTATATTTTTCGTATCATGCAAAATGTGCGTCATCTACATAGCACTATTTTCTTTCAATCAAAATTTCAGAAATAAATTTTATTTGACTTTATGATCGTTCCAATATAAAACAAGAGTCCTTCGAGGGAATTGACGCTCTGGGTGAAAGGAGCATCAAGAATTTAAAATAAGACAGCTTCTTTATTTTAACTGCTGAGTGTTGAAATCGTCTCTGATATTTTTCAGTGAAAAGATTTTGAAATTAGCTGTCGTTATGGAGATATTGGATATCAGATTGGTACCATTTTCATTTAATACAGAATGGATACTTTAGAAGTCGTTTGTTGACAACCCATATCATAACAATAATCTATTCAGTGGACAAGTCAGATTTTGAAGATAGCAGTTCATGCAGCGATATTGAATGTGTGACTAACGCCATTTGCATTCAGTACCATCTTGGTAACATAAGAAGTATATTGGTCAAAACCCCATTTTGAAGTCGCCATTCTCCTGGAAGGAGCAGAGATAATAGTTTCAAGACAGCCACCAAAGTGGTCATATTCAGGGTAATTTTCATTTAGGACCTGCTAGACACCATAAAAAGCTCTTCTGATGAAACCCTAGTGGCAAACTGACTTTCCGTTTAAGCGGAGAAAAGAAAACAATATTTTCAAGTAGGTCACATATTGGACGTCAGATCAACAGCAGCTTAATTAAGGATCAACAAACAACATAAAAATATTGCTAGTGAAACACCATCCTGGTATGACCATTATTTCTGGAAACGTAGTTATGAAAAACCTTTCCAACTGGCCACTGGTAACCATGTTAGATATCCGATCGGCATCGTTTTCATGTAGGAGTTACTCGCAACCATAAGAAGCCTTCTTGTGAAAACACGACGTTAATATGGCATTTCATTCAGAAGGAGTGGTAACAAGATTTTCAAGATGGTGGATGTGGTGGCCATTATGAACCTCAGCCACCATTATTATTTAAACCAACTAGACATCATCCATCAGAAGTCTTGAAGTGAACCGTTATGTTGATATAACCATCCATTCAGGACAGGCAGCGATAATAATAATATAATTTTCTTTTGGATTTCAGACTGAAACAATTTTCATTTAAGATCAACAAGACATTATAAGAAAGTTTTTTTTAGCGATAACCTCGTGTTGCCACGACCTTCCACTCTGGAAAAGTAGCAACGACAGCATTTTCAATATAGCCGCTGCGTGTGCGCCATATTAGCTGTCAGATTGACATCATTTTCATTTAGGACTAACTGCGCATAATAAAAAATCTTTCGTTGAAAACAACACGTCTATATGACTTTCTGTCCAGAGGTTGTTATATCAAGATTCTCAAAATGGCTGTCATGGTGGCCATATTGAACATCAGACGGTTAATTTTACAAGACGTGTTTAAATAAAATTACCGTGTTGATATGACCAATCATTCGTTATAAGTGGCCGTGGTGGCCACATCGAACAAAATATTGAGAATATTTTCAATTAGCGCTAATTCGACGTCATAAGAAGTCTTTTGGTGAAAACCCTGCGTTGATATGTCCATCCATTCAGAACGAGTAGAAATAACAATATTTTCAAAATTGGCATTGTGGCTCTCATATCTGAATAAGGTTTTCCTTTATGCCCAGCTAGATCATGGGATGTGTGGGGGCCCCGTATGGCCGAGTGGTCTAAAGCGCTGTCCGTTACGGATCACTGCCATCTCACCTCTGTCGGCATGAGTTCGAGTCTAGGATTCGGCTAATGTAGATATGTGAGAAAGCTTGCCAGTAGCTTCTCGTGAGTCGGTGGTTCTTTCCGGTGATTTCCCGGTTTCTTCCTCCACCATTAATACCGGCCGCCATGAATAGCCTATCGTGTGCTGAAAAATGGCGTTAAGCCCAACAACAACAATCATGGGATGTGGGCCCGAGTGGCCAAGTGGTCTAAAGCGCTGACCATTATAGATCACTGCCACTTCACCTGTCTTCGTGAGTTCGAGTCCAGACTCGGCTAACGTGGGTAAGTGAGAATGCCTGCCAGTAGCTTCTCATGAGTCGGTGGATCTTCCCGGGGTTTTCCAGGGTTCTCCCTCCACCAATAATAATGGCCGCCAAGTATAGCCTATCTAGTGCTAAAAAATGGCGTTAACCCAAAAAACAACAGATCATGGGATGAACGTGCGTGTTTAGTTTCAAAGTAATCCTGGAAATAAAGAGCTTGAGAGTAGAGAAAATAAACTTGTGTTAACGTCCTAAGACAGAGGGATGACAGACAATAGACCGTCCCATAACTTCTTATTGTCTATGCCCAGTAATTAGTCTTAAATCTATAGCACACTGAGCATTTTTTATAGTTTTTCCACATTTTTAAACTTAATTATCCTTCTTTAATTTTATATTCTGATTTCTTTACTTTTCCCAGTGTAATACCTTTAAGATTTCATTATATTTTGCACAATATTCACATCGCTTGTAGCTAGGGTTTGTAGTTTTCATTTCACCTATAGGCTTTATATACTTCCTAATACAGTCCAAATTACATGAAAACTTGGTAGATTTAAATAGATTATGAGATCTTGACATAAGAGCAAAGATGTATAATTCAGCCAATGTTACGAACAAAATATACACCAAGAATGCATTATTTTTCTCTCAGCAGTTCCCACGTATTAATTGTTTATGATGTTAGAGTTTTAATTACCAAGGTTAATAAATATAAGATTGAAACTAAATAAACTGGAAGCCGACAGAAATATTTGCTTGTGGTTGGGGTGGGGATCTAATCACTGTTCGTCGCCTAGATTTTCGACATATTTGACTCTGGAGCGAGTTATGAATAGAAAGCATAAGCAGAGACCCAACTATAATTCGGTTTTCTTTCCTCATATTCGCAAACAAGTATGATGTATTATTATTATTTGTATTTAAAAACTAGAGGCTTGATGCACTACATAAGTTTTCAAATTTACACCGGAACGAATCAATAAAACCTGTCTATTCATGCCTACTTTTTGATCTCATAATGTCTCCCGATATTTGCAGACAACTGTCGATTTTTACAGACAACTCCCGCTTTTTGCAGACAACTTCCAATATTTGCAGATAACTCCCGATTTTTAGACAACTCCCGATTATTACATTAAGCCTGCTTTGTTTCCTTTTATCCGAAAAAGCTGTCCACAATATGCTCGCCACAAAGTCCATTTTTATATTATAAATGTGTTTTGTTTGAACAAAAATTATTATTTTTAACGTAGCTTTAACAATCTCAGTCATATGGCTACTATGTCTGCATTATGACAGTTTATGATCTTTGGTTAGATTTTATTATACGATTAAATACATAATCGTGTGGAAAGAGACTTTGGTTTAGCGTTGTTGACGTTTTATTTTATCAGCCCCTGCAGGAACCTTTACTTTTTAAAAAACGTCTCAGGCAAAGTTGTCTGTTCAGCCTCTCTGCTGCTGTATGTATGTATGTATGTATGTATGTATGTATGTATGTATGTATGTATGTATGTATGTATGTATGTATGTATGTATGTATGTATGTATGTATGTATGTATGTATGTATGTATGTATGTATGTATGTGTTTTTATTATTATTATTATTATTATTATTATTATTATTATTATTTAGCATGTGAATTTTTTAAAAGTTATTTATCGTTATCCTCAATTCCGTCCCAAGTTTTAGTCAGCTCCGTGTGATTTACTCCTTGCTAGAAGCGCTAGAAGGTTTTCATCTGTTAATCTTGTCTTAGTTGACGATGCTTTATACGCATGCGTCAGCAATTTAAAAATCGGGTTGTTTATAGATGTATACGTAGGAGATTACTAAAAAGTAAGTCTTCTGGAGGATTTGACGCCATAGGTCAAAAGAAATGGGATTTTAGTTTACATAGGCATAGCAAGGTCAGTCGAAATAAATTTATAACTCACTAGCGAGCGTGAGAGAGAGAGAGAGAGAGAGAGAGAGAGAGAGAGAGAGAGAGAGAGAGAGAGAGAGAGAGAGACTTACATAATTAACAGAAACAAGAAGGCCATTATCACCAAGAGCCAGCTTGGAATGGACACCAGTCCAATAATCTCCATTGTGTTAAACGCAAGAACCCTCTCTGTCCCGTTACTAGCTCAGCACTGCCGTCGTCAAACTGATGTCTATAACCAGTTATCGACTATCTCGAGGGATTTTATAGCAAACATGTATATCATTTGTTCGCCCAAACCTATTTCACGGGGTGAGATATTGATAAACGTATAGAACATACACGACTCTATGCGGTAGTTCTTTTATCTTTAACCTAGCTGTCGTCTATCACGTGATATACCGAGTTACTAAGGTATTTGACCTAAGTAATGGTAATAGGTTGACAGTTACGTTATATTGCGAAATACGTTACAACTACAGGTATTCAGCAAGATGATTTACTTTGTGCAATCAGAGGCGTACGTACCTTTAGGCTAAGGTCGGCAATTACCTTAGGTGACTGGTGGCAAGTTTCAAGTACATCTTTTTCAGATGAATAAGGACTGAAAGGGTGGTGAACAAGGGCTGTGGAAGGTCCCATGCCTGTGTTTGCCTTAGGCCTCAAAATACTTGAAAAATTTGGCTTCGGAGAAAAATCCTGTAGAAAGATATAACTGCTAGAGTACAAGTAAATGGAGCTACTACGGAAAATTTCGGCATACAAAGATCAGTGAGACAAGGATGTCCGCTATCGATGCTATTATACATAATAGCAATAGAAATTCTAAGTATAAAAATAAGGAAAAATTATAGTAAAGAAGGAATACAGATACCAAATTTGAAAAATGAAATTAAATGCTACAACATGCTGATGATTGCACAAACTTTATAAGAAACCCGAATTCTTTCAAACACCTAATGAAAGAATATGAGAATTTTGGTATTGCATCGGGGTCTAAGATAAATAATGACAAAACAAATATTAAAAATAGGAAACTGGAGAGAGAATCACCCAGGATTGACCACCCCCCAATATATAAAGAAAACAGTAAAAGCCCTAGGTATATACTTTGGACAAAACAAAGAAAAGGAAAAATATAAACAAATAATGAAAAAAATTAAGAAATCACTCAAAACCTGGGAATAAACACCACTATGTATTATGGAAAGAGCCCAAGTGGCAAAAACATATCTATATTCTAATATAAATTATATAATGAAGTCCACTGATTTTAATAACAAAGACTTAGAAACGATTGATAATGATATAATTAAATATATATGGAATTCTGAAACACATTATATTAAAAAAGAAGCATTATATAGGTCAATAGAAAATGTGCATTAAATTTACCAAGTCCGGTTATAATGAAAATTTCCAATATAATAAATCGTCACAAACTAATTAAAACAAATACAAGAATACTGTGGGAGGGTTTATATTCATATTGGTTCGGTTTTGTTCTAAAAAAAATAACCAGGAATTATATAGGAATAATAAAATAATGAATCTATTAGAAGTACCTAGGAAATTTCAACATATAAAAGATATTATTGTAAAATACAGAGATATAAATATTTTATGAGAGGGGATAAAGGGAAAACATACAAAGTTATAGGGGAGCTAAATTTTAAAAATAAAATATGTAAAATAGAAATTGAAGTATGGGGTGTAAATTGGGAAAATATATGGAAACTATGGGGGAGTATAAAATCATTGAAAATTCAAAGTATAATTTTTAATTTCTGTACAACACCTGGCTAACGGGAGACGTAGCAAAAAGGAGGAATATGATAAAAAAAAGATATATACCAAAGTGCCCTATGTGTAAAAAATATGATTTTACTGAAAGACATGTTATAGTATATTGCAAGTTATCAAACACGAGAGGTAAGAAATTATTAGTATTATAAAAAAATATGGGGTTTTCAAAATAGATAAATTATTGTACTTAGACGGGGAATACAACAGATTGGATTTCATGAAAAAAATAAGTTTTAATTTAACCAATATGAAAAAATGTGGGCAAATTATTAGATTAAGGAGTTGAAATTAGTATAAATGTAAATTTATAAATCTATAGATTTTTATGTCCTTACACGTGGCTCCACGCATGGAAGATATACGGGACAAGGACGTTGTAGGGTTATATCACAGGGCGTTACGGGAAGTGAGCAGGCCTGCGAAAGAGCCTCAGAAAACACCATGTGTGGACTCACCTATGAATATAAATCTTTCGAAATTTTATTAAGGATTTAGGTAAATGCTGGGAAGTGGGGTCCAAATTTTAAAAACTTTGGAACCCTATCTCCTTAGCAACAAAATTTGAATAGTAAAGGCAGACGGAACATCATAACATACATTAAAAAACACTAGGTTCTATTTTTCTATTAGCGCACCGTCTGACCTCCAAATTCAAAAACTTTAATTTTAAATAATGTAAATTATCTAGAGAATAAATTATATGCATCAATGGAATGAATAAATGAATGAGTGGAAGAAGGGGAGAATGAGAAAGAAAGAATGAGATGCATATAATGAAATAGACATCTGGGAGGATATTATATAGAAGGCTGTCCTAACAAACAAAAAAAAAAAACAATTATAGCAACATACAAAAGCACCAACATATAGCACACACAGGACATAGGAGACCTCTAGCCAAGGTCACCTAATAAAAAAGGGGAATGATCCCGATAAGAAAGATAAAGCCTTATCGGAGAAATCAACCTTTAGAAAACACTAGGAAAAATACCCCGACAAAAAATTTTTAATTAATTTTTTTATCAAATTAATGAAATAAAACAGTTACACATCAGGGGGATCACAAATACACAAAAAAATTTAGAATTTTTTTTCGGTTAAGGGGGGGCATCTGTCTGGTGCCCCGAAAAAAAAAATCAAAATGACTAGATGGGTCTCAAGCGTCAAATTAATTATAAAACAACGCCATTAAATATACTATTATTTATGTACGGTAAGAGTCGGCCGCCTTGATAGGGGCTAAGCATTAAGAAATTAGTGTTGGGACTGGTCGGACTAGGGTCAGGATAATGTGAATAGGTTGGACATCATGCTACATGTCTGCAGCATTATGTTCCGGTGCTAGACATTACTAGTAACTGTCACACTATAGACTTCGTAGCGATAAGACTGAAAAAATGTTAAAGCTACGTTTAAAATCCAAATCACACACACACACACACACACACACACACACACACACACACACACACACACATACAAAGAGTATCTTTGCAATGTAAAAACCAGTACAATCAACAGAAGAATTAGTTCGGAATAATTTATTACCCAAGACCAAGGCAAGATTCAATTGGATTTGAATCTGTGAAGAAGAACTCATTTCCATTATACTAAATAAGCAAGCAAACTACACGTTTCTTGTAGCCGTGCTGTCAAAGCTTAGTTTTATCAGATATAAAAGGATAAGTATATTTCTCTTTGTTGATCTAACAATCAACAATAAAAGCAATTGACATAAATAATTCCTGGGGGTTTTTTTGTCAGTCTTAATTTTTCCATTTCCTACGAATCCATTTACTTGCAGCTATATATTTTCTTCAGTTATATAATAAATTTCCTAAACACTCCAAGATCACCTTAAAGCAAAATCGGTTTCAAATTATCCATTCTTTAACTTTCTGCTAAATATTTATCACAATGTCGGTTTTAATTTGTCCTTTTCTCGTCCGTGTTCTCATAATGTTACCAAATTTCTCTTTCCCAAAGGCACATAGTGAGATGCAGCAGGGTCTGAAAATAATCAGTGACCGAATGCGTCCGATTTTACACTCACAACTGATGAACTCAGTTTTTGGGTGTAAGGGATAACCTTAATGCTCAAATCTACCTGCATGAAATAAAAATTCATCTAAAACACAGAGTGCATCAACAAGGTAAAAAAGTCCATGTTTTTGAATAACTTAAATAAATCAAAGCATATAATTTATTTTCACTGACATGTCAGTGGAAGCTCAATAACAACTAAGTTTAAGCACCCCAACACTAAATTCACACATGCATTTTTGCTGACCGTACGTCACTTTCGGCACACTCTAATACTCACGGCGCAAATACATGTCCTTCCCCTAAGTGATAATTTTGAGAAGAAAAAAATGTGCCGACTTAACAACATTGTAGGATCTGGGCAAAGCAATACACTGAAGGCCTTAACGGCCCTACTATTCGTTAATAATATAGCAGCATGATTCCCTAGAAGCGTGAGTTTATGGGAAACTGCCCACTGTCCCCTTGCCTTAAGACGGCACTGTCCTAAATAACCCAATGCAATTCAAAATAGCTGCCAGTTAGGTTTTCCTTTTCTTTTTTTAAAGTAATATTTTACTCAATTGAAACCAACGCGACTATTGCTGTTGCTGGCTAGCTGTGTTTCAGAGTCGGCAATTGCTATTTCAGTGTCTAGGTATTGTGACGTAACTATGGGAAGTGTATAACTCTCAAACCTTTTTTAAAAACGGCTCAAACCCTAAACACATAATTCACAAATATATCCATATATTTCATTATTAAACTATAATAGCTGAAAGATCAAGCGATAACCTTAAGGTAAGATATTTGGAATGGGTCAATGTACGAAAGTAACCCATGTTACCATGAATATTTTGTTCAAAATAATTTGTCAAAAGTTTTGGGCGTATCACATATCTAGACATTAAATGGTAAAATCGTATAAACTATAATATTCTTACTCTTGCAGAAAAAGGATTACTCAATCCTTAACCCTGTCTCAAGGGGGTACGAATGACCACTTACCGTTGACGTGCACCCAATGACCAGTCACAATGACTGGTCATGCGACTATGATCCCTAGGAAGACCCTTGCTTATATCTTATGGACATGTATCATAGCTCTCCCTTCGCCGCATAGCTTGATCCTGTCAACAAAAACGGACATCGGGAATTGAAAGGGTACTCATCCCCATTGAAGGAGGGGAGCGATTCACATTAAGTCTGCTCCAAGATGTGCGATAGTAGAAAATGCTGTTCCTCTTTCACGCGAGATTGGGACAAGCTATCATCCCTATGTAATTTATGTTGGTACTTGTCCCCCTCAAGGAAGGGTGCAATTCATGGTCAGACTTATGGGATTTAGAGTCAGTGCTTATCCTACTTCACATAGGTGCGTGACTCACCTCACCTTATAAAAATAACTCCACAAATGACTATCACTGACTAATCTGTTATTATAGTCACGTGTCCACTTTCGTGTATTATGACTGGTTAAAGCCCTGAAAAGGGCTAGTGGCCTCCCCTCCTTTTGAGGCAGGGCTCACCCGTGTCTTAGTGCTCGACACGTTTTGCCCCGGCGCGTGGGCCTGTTAGCCCCCCTAGATGGTTTACCACCTTAGCTGGACTCCACCTTTCGGTGTTGTTGCTATCTAGGGAGGCGCTTAACCCTAGTGTTGGTTTTTTGATCCAGTGCATGATCTTTAGTTGTTGACCTTAACAGACCCTTGGCTGGGTATGACTGACAACAGTCAGAATGCCAAGACCCCCGGGCTCAGAAAAGGCAAAGAAAAGGGCCTCGTAAGGGAGGTGTGCTTTGAAAGTCCTTTATCCCCATGGTCAGTCCGTTGTATCCCAGAAGCCTCCTCGTCTTCGTTAGTCTTTACTGAGTGGCCCCTGTGTAGAGTCTGTATCCCTCGTTGCTACCCAGGAGCCTGCTCGTCTTAATTAGTCTTTACTGAGTGGCCCCTAGGCATCGCCTCTTCCTTCCCCTTGATGGTGTTGGTGTTGACAATGGATGCCGTGCTTTGCTCCTCATGCGGTTAAGGTGCGTGATTAGGGGGGTCAACTATTGCCCGTTGCCTAATGGGGATGGGTGTTGTCCCTATTTGCCAAACTTGTATTAGCTACAAACGTTTCAAATATTCCTGAGTTGTGAGTTTTCCTATCTTTATTATAGTTGTAGCATTGTACAATGTGTACTTTTTGTTCAAGTAGGTGTTTTAGTTTTTTTTTAATTAGGTTCAGGTGTTTAGGTTCCCTGTTTTTTTCCGGTCTAATTGGTTTAATTATTTGGTTCGGTGGACATACGCCTTTTCACCTTTAGTACAAGCGAGGCATTGGGGGTTGGTATCAAAGTAGGCATTTTTATGCCTATGCCGCCGTACACGCTGCTTCTACATGAGATAAACTCTGAAAAACAATCAAAGCTGCTATGAAGTTTTAGGTAAGGCTATTTGTATTAAATAGTAAGATTTTACCCGTTCTCAGTTGTCGTATCTATTACATGAATTAAAACAACTCAAGAAAACATGTCTCAATTAAAATAAAGTCGGAAATGCAATAATGCCTGCACCACTTTATTCTAAATATTATAGACGAAAACAAGTGACAAAAGCACTCCAGCTAGTTACTATGATAGCAATGATAATAATAATAATAATAATAATAATAATAATAATAATAATAATAATAATAATAATAATAATAATAATAATAATAATAATAATAATAATAATAATGAATAATATCCAATACTGACTTTAAAAAGTGCAAGCTGTTCGAATACTACATACACATAACAGATGTAATGACTGGTGTGCGACCTCCTTCCGGAGACTGGAAATTAACAGACAGATTAAATAGGATATTAACTCAGACTATTCGCTACTTAATTAAATCTATACAACTGAATAAAGATGAGTGTGCAGACCAAATCAGCCAGAACAGGATAACCAAATACCTGTCCTAGATTCACAATAATTACTACGGGCGGGGAATAACCAAAGTTAAGATTATGAAGGAAAAACCGTAATACAAATGCAAAAACGAGAGAGAGAGAGAGAGAGAGAGAGAGAGAGAGAGAGAGAGAGAGAGAGAGAGAGAGAGAGAGAGAGAGAGAGAGAGAGAGAGAGAGAGAGGGGGGGATGCCAAACATGAATATTACTTGCTCGGAGTGTATTTAATACTGTAAAATGACGCACTAAAACAACTAGACGTCATGAAAAGTCTTTTCGTGAAATCAATATCTTGATACGACCATCCTGAAGAAGGAGCAGCGATAACAGGATTTTCAAGTGAGCCCTTTTGGTGACTATATTGGATGTCTGAGCGGCGCCATTTTTATTTAGGACCTACTGATCATGGGATGAATATTTTTGTAAAGTTTCAAGGCAATTTCTGAAGTGGTTTAAAGACAGCAAAAGAAGCGTGTCAGTGCAAACTATATGTTGATGTGACTATCCATTCTCAAAGATTAGCAGTAACAGGATTTTCAAGATGGACGCCGTGGTGGCCATACTGGATATCAGATTGGTGTCCTTTTCTTATACGACCAACTAAAATTCGTAAGAAGTCTTCTGATGAAAATACCATGTTGATATGACAATCCATTCATGAGAAGAAAAACCGACAAAATGATTTTGAAATTAGCTAGTATGTTGTCCATATTCGATATTTGATTGGCACCATTTATATTTAAACCAAACTATTCATCAAAAGAATTCATCTGGTAAAAATCCCATTTTAATATGATATCCGTTCAGCAAGAATAGCGATAACAAAATGTTTTAAAATGAAAATTGTGGCAGCCATAATAGACCAGCCAGATATAATGAAAAGTCTTTCAGTAAAAATAAACAATATTGATATCACCGTCCATGAAGAAGGAATGCCGATAACAAGATTACAAGATGGACACTGTCATGGCCAAAATGGATATCTGGGCAGCTCCATTTTCATTTATTCCTGTGTGTAAGGTGTAATGGCAATCATCCAAATAGAGTAGGAATATTGGAAATATCAAATTTGCGCAAACAGGCAGACGTACGACACATAACGGAAAATCCAATAAGATCTTCTGGTATATGTGCAAAAATCCGAGAATGTCATACAATATATTCGAAATATATTTCAAAATAAACACTTAAAATACCGAACATGTCACAGACGTGTACATGCAAAGGGTGTTATTGCTACAATATGAAGGTATTGCATTTTGAAAACTCGTCATACCTTGATTGTTTCTCAAGAAAAAAAAAGTCGATATATGATTGTGTGTATAAAAGAATTATATACCGTGGTTAAGGATTTCAATATTAGCAGCGAAGGTATTTTGCTAATAACTGAAGCTCAAACATAAGATCAAAGTATGACACCCAGGCAATATTGAAAATATAGACATTCTGTGAAGAGGAATTTGTGATAAGAAGCATTAGATATCCTAAAATAGGACAATTCTGAATTCTAAGATTGGCATATGCAGCAGAAGCATTGACATGGAAGTATAATATAGTTTATCACGTCATGTAGCTAAAGTACAGAAACAAAAAACAATTATTGAAGGAAAAATTAAAACATCAGTAGTTTACAGCATTGTGAATAGTTTTAAATATTATATTTACCAGAACAAACGTACCTGACTTGTAGTTTACCTTGACTAATTTCCCGTCAATTTCGGGCATGCATGATTTGTGGTCTACCTTGCATAATTCCTGGTCAATTTCTGGCAAACACGATTTATGGTTTACCTTGCCTAATTCCTTATCAATTTCAGATATCTGATTTTGAAAATCCTGATTAACCGCAAGGCAGAAAGATACAGACTGGACGTTGTATCAAAGGCAGCCAGAAGGAAACTTATTGCATTTGCAAGAATTTCAGTGTTTGTCAAGCCTGCAATCATTGATTAAAGGACATCATACATACATACATACACACACACACATACATACATACATACATACATACATACATACATACATACATACATACATACATACATGCATGCATGCATGCATGCATGCATGCATGCATACATACATACATACATACATACATACATACATACATACATACATACATACATACATACATACATACATACATACATACATACATACATACATACATACATACATACATACATACATACATACATACAGGCAGGTAGGCAGACAAATAGATTAATCCACTTACAAAGGGTAAAGAATTCGGACAGACACGCAAATTCACAATTAATAAAGTGTAGTTATAGAGACACTGTAAGTGTTAGCATATATTCAAGTACCTGTTTAGAGAAAACTCATGCTCATAACTATACCTGTTTAAAGTGATAGTCTGGGTAAAATGGACTACTGTTTTGAGTGAACAGCTCTTTACAGTGAAAATATAGATTATTAATCATAATGGAAAAAATGACTTAATTTACACTAAGTTGTTCACTGTTCTCAATATTTATCAGTGCAATAAAAAGAACATATTTTCTTCCTCCAGACTGTTCCCCAATAACGTCATCAGCAGCCATATTTGTGGTTTGCTGGCAGATTTACCGTTGAGATTATATGGTGTTTGGAAGCTGAAATAAATGCATTAAATCTGCAGACACTGGTACAAAAAAATACAAACATATAACGCAAATTTTTGCTTTCTGATCGCATTCATACTTGTAATTTATCGGTCGATTTTGTTTCCATGTGCCTTGTTCAAAATGGTTAATTTTGGTGGCAACTGCGATGTTGCCCATCCTTCAGGTAAAATGGACAGAATATCGTCTACTAGTGACCTTCTGGGGACGCATCTATATATTTCCAGACAAGAATTCACAGGTACTACTGATATTTTCCTATCTTCTTACAATACACTATATTATTTTATTTATTTTGGTCACCTTTAAAATATGTTCCCAATTTGAATGATATTTGTGTAAGCAACCAGACTGCCTGGATAGCAGTAAACAAACGATTCATATTTTTATGTCGCGCACCAAGTAAAGTTGATAGCATACGAGTCAAAACAAAAATCTGTTATATCAGAAATTGTGCATAGGACTATAACCGTTTTTTGTTTAGAGACTGTATATTGGATTGTGTCACTTTTTCTTATATCCCCGTTTGTAATCTCTCCACAGATGAAGCATCAAATTTTAAACGGCAAATGATGTGGTCTCAAGACATTGTAGAGGAATAAACCAGTCTATCTACTGCATTAAGCGGCAAAGGATGTGGTCTCAAGAAATTGTAGAGGAATAATCCAGAAGACCCTGGACATACACAAGGGCCTTGCTTTGAGCGTTCAAGTATTCCGTCAGTTTATTCTGACGTCTAAATGGTTCCCGATTTAATCATATATTTTATAAGCCAATTTAAAGGAGCACTACTATATATATTTTCAGCATAAATGTTTAAAAGGCTGAAAATCGTGTTTAAAGACCAACTTTAGTGTACAAAGGACTTTCCTTGTCTAAAAGTAGTACTTTTTCACACGTAGTATGATCACGTGACTAATCAAACTGATAATGTAAGGCGCAAACGGCACGAGTGGATGTTTATGCTTTTATATTAAATTATGTGATAATAAAGGATTATCTATTGTGTCGTCCATGATATGGAATAATTTAAATGCATAGAAATGTATTATCCTGGAACTTAAGTAGTTTTTAGATTCAGTTTGTTACGTGACAAGGAATCGTACTCAGTAACAACGAAAGGAGTGAAAGCCAACAAGCTTTGTATATTTTAACAAAACAATTTTTTTCTCTAGACGACTATGTAAAAATTGGTAAATAGGACTAATATTATGTGAATATAATCCAAAAAATTATCCTAAGAATGAAAACTCAAGTCCTATCATTAAAAATCCTATAAAAATCCAGGTTTGAGTCTCGACGACATACAAATATGGACGACGATGACGTCAGACGTGGTCCAATATATTAATATCAACAATTCCTCACTTGAATGACAATCTTTGTTTCTGAATAATTCCAGAATAAAGTTCCATGAATATCTTTAAGAATTTTTTATTGAAAAGTCAACTTGTTGTGTTTCCAGGGAATACATTATTAAATCCAAAAATCAGATGAAGACCAAATAATCCTGGCAACAAATTAAAAATAGTACACCTTGTTCCTTCAAGGTGCTAGAATGACTCTGCCCGAAAAATATCAAGATTGCGTATTTAAAATCCCAATGCCTCATTTCAAGTCTCGCGATATTGGTCATGATGTCACTTACTTCACTATTTTGATCTCGTAGGCCAGTATAAACCTACTTAAAAACCAATCATTAAAAGGTTATTTGTACACATTGATCACGCAAAAAAGTATGCCCTTTAGACTGAACAATCATTTAACGTCGTGTTGACACTGTTATTAGTGTAAGACGGACTAAATAATAATTCTCACATAATAAATCGTCTTAAGTAAACAACATATATCTCATTACGAAAAAACTCTAATCCGACATAATATTAATTTCAATAAAATGCAATAAAACAAAATTAATATAAAAAGGAATTTAAAACTTACAAGCAATTTAATCACATATACCTAACACTTCCCCTTTAAAGAAAATAAAGTAAGATTATAAAAAAAAGCTTTATTTTTACCATCAGTAACTTATAGATGCGATAAAGAATATTACATAAGAAAATTCATATGAATTATATAAAGTGTATAGTAAATAATATTTCCATACACGGGAAAGTGCATCTGCAATCAAATTGTCTTTTCCTTTGATGTGCCTGATCTTCAGAATATAATATTGCAAAAACGAACTCCACCTTAATAATCTTTGATTTTTATTTTCCATCTTGTCGATAAAAGTGAGGGGGTTGTGATCACTATACACAACAACTGGAGAAGGAGCCAGGATAAGGTAAACTTCAAAATATCGAAACGTCAAAAAAAACAAGCTAAACATTCCTGTTGTATTGTTGAGTAATTTCTTTGGTGCCTATTTAATTTCTTGGAGAAATAGCACACTGTGTGATCAATATCTAATACTGCTCCAACCCCAACATCACTTGCATCTACAGACAATTTAAAAGTGCCGAGAATGCCCACTCAAAACAGGTGGCTTATCAAAGAGCATTGTTATCCATTTTGCTAGAGGTACTAATTTCTAACGATTAGCCACCTGGAAATCGTGCGCCGTGAGGCGGTGTTTATCCTCTGATGTTTATAAGATTATTACCGGAATCTGATATATGCTGATAATTAAATGAATAATTAAAAGGAACAAAATAGGTATTTTTGACCATTATAAAAGGTCTGCTCGTCAGACATTGTGTCAAAGGGTGAAAATTGGATGACATAAAGGCAGAAGCCGATAGATGAAGAAACAAAAGACTTGGCAGAAAAATAAAAACAAAAGCAAATAATAAACTCACTGAAATTGTAATATTTTAATAAGGGGCATGGCTGTACATTGTGTCGGTACTGGATTTTTAATTTTGAAGCTAAAGTGGAAACATAAATAATAATGTGATATATTACAATACGATTCAAATTGAGTTTGCACAGATTTGTTCTTGGTTGTTTAATATTTCACTTTATCGTCTCTGGCCGCAACTTCACATGCTTTTATAAGTCTAGCCATTTCCTAACTCCTTGTTTCCCTATTTATTTAACTGTTTATTTTAATGCATGTATGCATGCATGCTATGTCAGCTATATCTGCATTCTAACCCTTCCTTTCTTTTCTCATCCGCATATTTATCTATATGTCCTTGTACTAATTATATGTATGCACATGTACTAATGATATATAATTTTTATAGCTTTAATTTTGAACATTTAGTTAATTTCCAAAAATAAAACTAAAAGAAAATCAATGTTCAGTATTTGTAAAATAAATTTAATGTGATTTGAAATTGTAAAGCCCTGCTGAAATGTTCAGGACTTTGTTAAAAGTAAATTGCCTATGCCAATTTCTTACTAACATGTTTCAAACAACATCACAAATGGTCCTCCCTGCAATAACATGCAAAGCATTTATAGTCGTCAGCATCTCTAAATCTGGCAAAATTGTTTTAATTTGACTTATCATTTCAAACCATTCTTAATCTATAAGAGGCAAAACCCTGCATTTGCTAGATGCTTAAAAAGATTTGTAGTAATATAGTTATGAAAAGCAGGTTATGATAATGTGTGAATCTGTTTCTATTTATAGATCTACATGCATCTTTTTTTTACACCTAAAGGCTATTTGTTGCCAATTTTTAGGCTTTTGATCTTATGTCTTTATTTTTATTGGCATACTCGAATTTAATTGCAGATAATATTTTGTTGACCTATGACACATGATATTACAAATTCCCTGTTGATCTACCGGAATTACTATTTCTTGTTTCGGGCTCGTTAAAAACACTGTAAGATTACATTATGAATGACCAACTTCTATGAGCTTTCAAGAAAAGTGTGATTTTCCATTTATGGAGGTAAAAAGATTCTGATATTAAAAAATCAAATTACATACACATCTTTTGCCACTTCTGGAGATGCTTGAATAGTAATATTTGAGATATGGAGAAGATATTATTCGTGATGCATGTTTTTATTGGCACAAAAATGTAATTAGTGACATTAATTTCTCCAACTTTGAGTCAATTACGCTTAAATTGATCTTATAGCAATGGTTGGCTCCTCGATGGTGAGGTGGGTGCCGATTACCGTATGTACCATATCGGCTGTGTTCAAGATAATTCATGGTAAACTATCATGTACTTGTCATTTCCTTGCACGTCAAAGAAAATAGAACAATAGTTACTTCAATCTAGTTTTTTTTATTCTTTGAAACATCATGGAGATTTCCAAAGAAATTGCGTACATAAATGCATTGGCAGATTAAGTTAATAAAATTTTCTTTGTTCATTCTACATAAATGGCACATCTAAATTTAATGGATTTTATATTTATTAAAAAAAATTATTTTGCTACAATACGTATGACAATATTTTTCTTCAAAGTTCTTAGTTTTATAAATAGGGCCCAAACACACACACAAACACACTCTCTCTCTCTCTCTCTCTCTCTCTCTCTCTCTCTCTCTCTCTCTCTCTCTCTCTCTCTCTCTCTCTCTCTCTCTGCCCCTTTTGCCCTCTGCCCCTATCGTTTTAGTTATTTCAATTGCATATATTGTCCAAATTTTACTATTCTTCTTATTTTGAAAATTATGTAAGCCAGACTGGATAAATCAATCTGTCAATCATTGATATATGACTATATTGAATAAGGGCCAGTTTCTAAAAAAAAAAAAAACCCGTGTTTATGGGAGAAACAATTCTTGTACTGTACACAACTCTCTGTCTCGTATTATTCAATGTATAAATCACCATATTCTTGTAATGTACACAACTCTCTGTCTCGTATTATTCGATGTATAAATCACCATATTCTTGTAATGTACACAACTCTCTGTCTCGTATTATTCGATGTATAAATCACCATATTCTTGTAATGTACACGACTATCTGTCTCGTATTATTCGATGTATAAATCACCATATTCTTGTAATGTACACAACTCTCTGTCTCGTATTATTCGATGTATAAATCACCATATTCTTGTAATGTACACAACTCTCTGTCTCGTATTATTCGATGTATAAATCACCATATTATTGTAATGAACACGACTATCTGTCTCGTATTATTCGATGTATAAATCACCATATTCTTGTAATGTACACAACTTTCTGTCTCGTATTATTCGATGTATAAATTACCATATTCTTGTACTGTACACAACTCTCTGTCTCGTATTATTCGATGTATAAATCACCATATTCTTGTTCTGTACACAACTCTCTGTCTCGTATTATTCAATGTATAAATCACCATATTCTTGTAATGTACACAACTCTCTGTCTCGTATTATTCGATGTATAAATCACCATATTCTTGTAATGTACACAACTCTCTGTCTCGTATTATTCGATGTATAAATCACCATATTCTTGTAATGTACACGACTATCTGTCTCGTATTATTCGATGTATAAATCACCATATTCTTGTAATGTACACAACTCTCTGTCTCGTATTATTCGATGTATAAATCACCAAAATGTTGTAATGTACACAACTCTCTGTCTCGTATTATTCGATGTACAAATCACCATATTCTTGTTCTGTACACAACTCTCTGTCTCCTATTATTCAATGTATAAATCACCATATTCTTGTAATGTACACAACTCTCTGTCTCGTATTATTCGATGTATAAATCACCATATTCCTGTAATGTACACAACTCTCTGTCTCGTATTATTCGATGTATAAATCACCATATTCTTGTAATGTACACGACTATCTGTCTCGTATTATTCGATGTATAAATCACCATATTCTTGTAATGTACACGACTATCTGTCTCGTATTATTCGATGTATAAATCACCATATTCTTGTAATGTACACAACTCTCTGTCTCGTATTATTCGATGAATAAATCACCATATTCTTGTAATGTACACAACTCTCTGTCTCGTATTATTCGATGTATAAATCACCATATTCTTGTAATGTACACAACTCTCTGTCTCGTATTATTCGATGTATAAATCACCATATTATTGTAATGAACACGACTATCTGTCTCGTATTATTCGATGTATAAATCACCATATTCTTGTAATGTACACAACTTTCTGTCTCGTATTATTCGATGTATAAATCACCATATTCTTGTACTGTACACAACTCTCTGTCTCGTATTATTCGATGTATAAATCACCATATTCTTGTTCTGTACACAACTCTCTGTCTCGTATTATTCAATGTATAAATCACCATATTCTTGTAATGTACAGAACTCTCTGTCTCGTATTATTCGATGTATAAATCACCATATTCTTGTAATGTACACAACTCTCTGTCTCGTATTATTCGATGTATAAATCACCAAAATGTTGTAATGTACACAACTCTCTGTCTCTTATTATTCGATGTACAAATCACCATATTCTTGTTCTGTACACAACTCTCTGTCTCCTATTATTCAATGTATAAATCACCATATTCTTGTAATGTACACAACTCTCTGTCTCGTATTATTCGATGTATAAATCACCATATTCTTGTAATGTACACAACTCTCTGTCTCGTATTATTCGATGTATAAATCACCATATTCTTGTAATGTACACGACTATCTGTCTCCTATTATTCGATGTATAAATCACCATATTCTTGTAATGTACACAACTCTCTGTCTCGTATTATTCGATGTATAAATCACCATATTCTTGTAATGTACACAACTCTCTGTCTCGTATTATTCGATGTATAAATCACCATATTCTTGTAATATACACGACTATCTGTCTCGTATTATTCGATGTATAAATCACCATATTCTTGTAATGTACACAACTCTCTGTCTCGTATTATTCGATGTATAAATCACCATATTCTTGTAATGTTGACAAGTCTCTGTCTCGTATAATTCGATGTATAAATCACCATATTCTTGTAATGTACACAACTCTCTGTCTCGTATAATTCGATGTATAAATCACCATATTCTTGTAATATACACAACTCTCTGTCTCGTATTATTCGATGTATAAATCACCATATTATTGTAATGTACATAACTCTCTGTCTCCTATTATTCGATGTATAAATCACCATATTCTTGTAATGTACACAACTCTCTGTCTCGTATTATTCGATGTATAAATCACCATATTCTTGTAATGTACACAACTCTCTGTCTCGTATTATTCGATGTATAAATCACCATATTCTTGTAATGTACACAACTCTCTGTCTCGTATTATTCGATGTATAAATCACCATATTCTTGTAATGTACACAACTCTCTGTCTCGTTTTATTCGATGTATAAATCACCATATTCTTGTACTGTACACAACTCTCTGTCTCGTATTATTCGATGTATAAATCACCATATTCTTGTAATGTACACAACTCTGTGTCTCGTATTATTCGATGTATATATAAAGCACCATATTCTTGTAATGTACACAACTCTCTGTCTCGTATTATTCGATGTATAAATCACCATACTCTGCATTTAATGTGCATATCAATTTTTTCTGGTACCTAAGCAAGACCTTTGAACATGGGCTGGTATGGGAAATTTAATCGGATATGCTGCATTTGAGCAACTTGAAACTAGAGATAATGATCTAAGGGCAGGGTTGCTCGAGCAAGGTGTTTACACTGATTGATTCATATTTATTAAAAAATTTGGATTCTCAAATTTACTTAATTGAGTACCTTTGCGTTACTCACTAAAAATTAACCATTTCGTGAATTTTGCTTTGTATCATTGTTGTTGTTGTCCCTGTTGCACGGTAGCTGCTTACGTATCGCTTCGCTTGAGCAATTAGACCCTCATTTCGATAGGGTTCTACGTTATTTCCTTCATTATTATATTTGAAAAATCAGGGGATTAATAACTACTCAGATATTTTTTTAAAAAAACAATGATTCCATTAATTTATCTCATTTTTCATTCTTCCTAAATTGCTATGAAAGCACGATTTTTCGAGGAGGTGATCACGGGGATTTGGAACTATATGTAAACAAGGACTACGTGGAGTAAACATTGAATGGAATTGTAGTTTTACGTTGCCAGTTGTTTGTAAAAGCATGCTATAAATAATATGATACGTACATATATATTATTTTATAAATAATAACAGGGTTTTTTTTCTTCATTTCCATCACGATACCATTTGCTACGTTAATTCACAATTAATGTTATAGAGTTAATTCTGTACACGTTTGAAAATGAATCTGTCAGTTTCCAGATGGAAATAAACGTTACAACCAGCGTTGTTTTTCATTAATGTTTGTTCACCTGGTCTATCGTGATATAGTAATAATATTAATTTTTTAAAATGAATGCATTAATTGGGCAAACAACAAAGAATAGTCTGAAGTAATATAAATATGCTAGATAGAAATGTGTCCTCGGCATGATATAGAAATACAACTTGTTAAATTTCAATAGATCAAATGGTATATCGTTGGTGTAAAATATTTTCGCACCAAGTTCGAATCCCAAAAATTAAATTTGTGTTTTTTAGCCGTTCTTTTTACAAACCAAGATCCATAATATTAATGGCTGACATTTGAGGGAAAATTATTAACTGCTCAGTTTTCAAAACAATCCAATAAAAATAATGCGCAATTTGAAAAACATTTTATTTTATGTCGTGTAAGGTAATATTTTGTATTGATCTGCTATTCATCTAAAATGAAAATTATACAAGGGTTGCCAATCATGTCTCAATCACAAAATAGTGATATTGGAACCAGTGTTGTGAAGCGGTTATTCTTCCATAATTAAATATTAAAACTTTCATACAAGTTTATTATATTCAATATTTTCATACTGAAATTTTATCATTTTCTGGTGCAATCATCCACATAAAGAAAATCAGATTTAGACTGACATAAACATTTTAAACTTGCTTACAACATCAATGATGTTTCTAACAATTACTGAAATATGAAACCATTTCCAAACAGTTGGAATGCTGTCCACAGTCACGATGGAAATATGAAACCATTTCCAAACAGTTGGAATGCTGTCCACAGTCACGATGGAAATATGAAACCATTTCCAAACAGTTGGAATGCTGTCCACAGTCACGATGGAAATATGAAACCATTTCCAAACAGTGTGAATGCTGTCCACAGTCACGATGGAAATATGAAACCATTTCCAAACAGTTGGAATGCTGTCCACAGTCACGATGGAAATATAAAACCATTTCCAAACAGTTGGAATGCTGTCCACAGACACGATTGAAGCCCAGCAACTGAACTGATTTATGATTTTATAATTGAACTATTTGCAATATTTCTATGCAAAAACCAGCAAATATATTAGCTTCAATCACTTGCAAATCATTTTAATGTTTCTAAAGTAAAATAATTGTTTGTGGGAATAATATTCGACTGAAAGGATACTAGAGGAGAGTGGCAAAAAATATTTGCATCAGAAAATGTTTTTGGTAAAACCAGTGATGTGAAGTGATTACTATTATGTAATTATATAGTAAAAACTTTATACATGATTTTTTTTATGCTGAATTTTGTAAGACTTAAATGTTTTATCATATTTTCCTAATCACTCCTCCAAAACAATGGAATTACATAAAGTTTTACATGTGTTACATGACTAGGGCTCGTACTCAATAACAAAGAAAAGATTGAAAGCCAACAGGCTTTGTATATATTAATAAAACAATTTATTTCCCTAACAACAATGTAAAAATTGGTAAATTGGACTTAGTTTGTGAATATAATACATAATTTTATCCTAAGAAGGAAAGAACAAGTCCTGTCACTAAACAGTCCTATAAGAATGCAGGTTCGAGTCCCGACGTCGCACAAATATGGAAGGCAATGACGTCATATGTGGTACAATGTACGAATATAAACAATTCCACACTTGAATCACAATCTTTGATTCCGAATATTTCCAGAATAAATTTCCATGAATATCTTTCAGAATTTTTATTATAAAAAAGTCATATTGTTGGGTTTTCAGGGGAATAAATTATTAACTCCAAAAATCAGATGAACAAACAATCCTGGCAACAAATAAAAAATACACCTTATTCCTTCAAGGTGTTGAATGACTCTGCCCGAAAAATATTAGGATTGCGTATCTAAAACCCAAAAACCTCATTTCAAGTCTCGCGAGATTGGTCATGTGGTCTATTACTACAAGAACTTGAGCCTATAGACCAATTTGTCCCCACTTAAGAACAAATCATAAAAGCGTTGTATATACATAGTGATCACGCATAGAATGAATGATTCTGATTCTGACCAATCATTTTAACTTCCTTTTGACATTGTTGCTAGCCCAAAACGAACTAAAAGATAATTCTCTCTAATACTTCGTCTTAAATAAACAAACTTTGTTTAAACAATATCTCATTACTGAAAAAGAATCCCGAATCTGACCAAAATATTAATTGCAATAAAATACAATGAAACAAAAAATGAAACAGAATTTTAAAACTTACACACAAGCAATTTAATCACATATATATAATACATACCTACACCTACTAAATCAATGAGTTTTATAGAAATTACTGAAAATTAGAAATTGCACATCTTGTTTCCAAACATTGGAAAACATGTTGCAAAGGTCGGGAAGGGAGCTAAAGTAAGAAAATTGATTACTTGCTTGTATTTTGAAAATGATAATGGTATTATTCCTACCCCTAACTTGCAAAAATAGAAATAAATAAGACAAGTTTGTTCAATCTGTTTATCTAAATACTGCATATTTATTGTAATGGCATATTTTCTTTATTTCATTAAATCCTAACGTCATAATTTTATACACTTACTGATTGTAACAACAGAACATCATACATATATTAACAATTACAAATAAAAACTGGTATTCAAAGACATCATGCTTGAATATAGTACATGTACACTACTATGACTATTATTAGCATTGTTAAAATATTATTACTACTGCGTAATACTTCTATTAATAATAATAATAATAATAATAATAATAATAATAATAATAATAATAATAATAATAATAATAATAATAATAATAATAATAATAATAATAAGCATTTATGAAAAAATACTAAAAAAAGAATGCACATGTAACTAAATTTTTAAATGGAAAAAAACATGGGGGAGAGACTTGGCACTAACAATAAAACTTATCAAGCATGCAATATCTTCCGACCAAAACAATTCTAAAATTAAAAATAAATTGGGATGCATAATGGATGTCACAAAAATTTATGATACAAATCAAAAATTAAGATAATTAATACATAATAAGTCGAGTTGTTTGTTTTATACGTTCGCCAGGAGTCAGCTTGAGGGGATGGCACAGGACAGAAAATTCTGGCGATCTTTTGTGGGCGGCCTATAACCCGGCAGGAGTGACGGGCATAACAACTATAACTTAGCTTAGACTAGAGCTGACATCTTGTAAAAGTAACCATACTATCATCACACAGTTCATTACTATAAATAAAAAATGCTTAAGCTGAAGCATAAAATATACGGCTACTTTATATATATATATATATATATATATATATATATATATATATATAGATATATATATATATATATATCTATATATATATATATATGCAATATCGTCTTTATATATGGACAGACAGACAGACAGACAGACAGACAGACAGATAGATAGATAGATAGATAGATAGATAGATAGATAGATAGATAGATAGATAGATAGATAGATAGATAGATAGATACAATAAGCAAGGATACTTTGGGCGTGGTTTCGACACTTGGGCAAGATATTTATCAGAGAGGGCCAGTAAACATAAAACCTCAATGACTCGATAAATATTATGTTGACTACAGAAATTATGTATCCTGGAAATCTTAGTATGATTATGTGTCACATTAACATTAAGAAGAAAAACAAAAATATGGAAATGTGGTTGCATCACGTGTTCAAATTATTTACGAACGGCTTGTCTGGAGTGTTTCATCCTTAGAATATTAGTCGAAAAGAATTAGCACATATCACCCATTGACGTAGGTCAATAGCTGTTCAATCAAAAATGCATTGCATGCGCCAAAACAAGTCCAGTTTCATAAAGCTTCAAGCTTCAGGTACACTCCGTTTGCAGGTTTTGTTAATGCCCCTTTGTCTAGCTTTGGTGGAATCTGAAAATACCCAAATAAAGGTCCACATTAATGCCACGATCTTTTCTTATGACACATATATGATATATCTTTAGGTACGTTGAAATGAATACAGATAAAGGATATAGGTTTCTGTTCCAATATTTGTGAGAATCAAAATAAATATTAAAGAAAAGATGGAGTGTGTGGTTTTTTATGGATAATGCACTTAATGAGGGATAAACTGTTTCGCCTTGCAAATTTGATTGTGACTCTTACAATTGTTCAATTAATATGCATTATTGTTAGTCCTGAATGTATCACCTGGAAACTAAATCGCCTACAAACCCCGACATATAGGAAAAAAATAGTTCTTCACATTGAAAGTAACAACAAATCGCCATCGTCGGATCAACCATTTTACTTTTCATAGTTCCATATATTTATTTTATATTATAAGGTCATCTCTATACTTAGTTATACTAATTTTATTCCTAGATTATTATAGTGCAAACGATGCTACAAAAAATTAGAAATAAAAGAAAACTATAAATATCATTAAACATGGAAGAAGCCTACTTCTGTTTCTGGTGCTGTCACAAATCTGAAATTCTGCAACATTTCAACAATCGCCATCTTGGCTTCTAACAAGGCCAGCCTCATTCCGATACAGTTTCTAGGTCCCGCTCCAAAAGGCAGGAAAGTAAAAGGTTTAATGTTTCCCTTGTTCTGCGGGGAAAACCTGCAAAGCCAAGGAGTTATTGTACCACTCGTTTTATATTCGGAATATTGTTTTAAAATCTGTACTCAGAACGTCTGAATGAATGCTCCCAACTTTGAAACTAATTACTATAATATCGGCATGGATATTGAGGATGTAAAAAATAAATATTGATCATCCTTATAGTTGCTTTAATTCCAAATCTAACAGATATAATAGTTTTAACAAGTTCTATACAACTTCATCATTAATTTGCATTCTTGTAATTTATTTACAATTAATACTGTTCGGATCAAGAAGAAATCATTTAAATAGCGTTCTCCTCTTTAAAAATTATCTTTGCAGTAATTCAGTTTTCACTTTCGTCAATCACTCCAAACATTTGAACACGTCACCTTTCGGGGTCAAATTTACGCGGATTGGGCCAGAACTCCGGATCATAATGAACAGCAATGACCACAACCGTCACGTCGAGCCCTTTGGGAATCTTAACTCCGCAGACTTCCGTGTCCGCTGATGCTTCTCTATTGAATCTGTTAGAAATAACCACAATATTAGATGCTATGCCACAAATATTTATTCTGAATACTTCTACAGATAAAGTATGGCAAGATGAAGATGGAGTACTACATAAAGATGCAAGATGTGGGGTCCTAATGTCATTTAGAATTTGGGGATGAAAGGACACGCAGAGACAATGTGATGAAATGTTGAAGCCATTCTGTACTGAATTAGTTTCAAAAAGGAACGCAATTTTCTATGCAAAGCACAAAATGAGATAGAAAAATGCAGTCTGGGTATGAAACTGTAGACTCTCTTTTCCAACAAAACAATTCCTCTATTGCTGAAAGTAATACAGAATAGATGGGTAATATAATGAATAGGTTTTAGAACATTACCGCAAACGCATAACAAATGGTCTGTACCTTGTCGATAGTTCAATATTGATATCTAGCTCTGACTTTGACCCTGGGTTGAGAGACCCGAATCTAGTAAGCGACAATTCCTCGCAATTAATCATGACATAATATGGTTTTATTAAAATTGCAAGCCAAATAAAAGGTAAAAATGTAGAATTTAACTTTGATGGGACCTTTTCAACTGGGTGTCATTAAAAATATATTTAGTGATTTGCAAGTACCATACACTGAATTAGGTCACGAAATTATATTTTCTTTTGTGATCATTTGGATATTGGGAGAAGACATAATTATGTAAAAAGACAAAGAATGTTCATGATGTATTTCAGGCCATGATAAAAACAAAATGTAGTAGTTTACATTTATAATTTAAGACGAATTAGATCACGGGATAAATATGTGTGCAACATAAAAATATTTCATGGCAGTTATCGAAGTAGTATAACGACATCATAAGAAGTCTTTGATTGCAATCCCGATGTTGATAAGACCAACCATTCTCCAATAGTAGCGATAACAAGAATTTCAAGTCGGATGCTGATGTGGCCATGCTGGATACCAGACTGGTAACATTATCAATTGGAATCAACTAAATTCAAAAAGTGTTCTGGTGAGAACACATAGTTGATATGAAAATCCATTCATGAGAAAAGGAGAAAAACTTGATTTTAATTATAGCTGTGGTGAAAACCATATTCGATATCAGATAGGTACCATTTTCCTTTAGAAACAACGAGAGATCACGAGCAGTCTGATGGAAAGCCCATGTCAATATGACATCCGTTTAGGAAGAACAGTGATAACACATTTTAAATATGGCCTTTGTGGTAGCCATATTGGGTCGGCATATTTTCATTTAGACCAAACAGACAGCATGAATAGTCTTTCAGTAAAACCCCATGTCGATATGACCATAGATGAAGAAGAAGTAGCGTTAAAAATATTTTCAAAATGGCCATTGTGGTGGTTATACTGGATGTACGAGCAGCACAATTTTCATTTAGGACAAATTAAACCATGGAATGAACGTGTGTATAAGGTTTAACGGTAATCCTCTCTAAGTAGATTAGAAATAGTAATTATAACAAATTTGTGCTAGCGGACGGACGGATGACGGAAAATTCCATAAGTTCTTCTGGTTTATGACTTTTAGAGCTTTAAATTAGAGGACTATCATACAAGATATTCGAGTTATAGTTCGAAATCAACACTGAAGATACCAACCTTGTCGCAGGCGGGTATACTCGAAGTGTCTCGGACACTACCATATCAAGGTATTGCAATTTGAAAACATTGTCATAAGTTGGTGGTTTCTGAAGAAAAGAAGAAAAGAAAACATATTCTGAAGTTTAGATCCATACACGATTGCGCAGATCAAATGATTTCAGTCTGTGGTTAGGAATTTCTGCATTATAAGCTAATTTATTTTGCCCAAAATGGAAGCTAAAACATAAGACAAAAGTGTGATACTCTAGCAAAATTGAAAATACAGGCCATTGTGTCAAGAGGAATTAATATTAGATGCATTGTATATCCTAAAATGGAAGCCCAATTCCGAAAGCGAACATTGAAATGTTCAGCAGAAGAATTGACAAGGAAATATAATTTAAGTTTTCAGGTAAACTGAAGAAAAAGTTGATATTGTAGGAAGAAATAAATACATCAGTAGCCTACGGCCCTTTAAATAATTTCAAAAATTTTATTTACCAACACAAGCATACATGATTTGTAGTTTACCTTGCCTAATACCTTGTCAGTTTTTGGCATACACGATTTGAAGTGTATCTTGCCTAATTCCAAGTCAAGTTCTGGCATATATAATTTATGGTTTACCTTGCATAATTCTATGTCAATTTCTGGCATGCATGACTTTTGATTTACCTTGCCTAATTCCATGTCAATTTCAGATATCAGCTTATCTTGAACATCCTGATTCACGGCAAGGAGGTACGATACAAATGTCAGCAGACTGGCCGTTGTATCAAAGGCAGCCAGAAGGAAAATTAGTGCATTTGCCAGAATTTCACGGTCTGTCAAGCCTGCAACCATTGATTAAAGAAGTCATATATACAAAAGAACATACATACATACATACATACATACATACATACATACATACATACATACATACATACATACATACATACATACATACATACATACATACATACATACATACATACATACATACATACATACATAGTCACGTAGACGGATACACAGACAAACATACAGTCAAACAGATGCAAGTATCAGTCCGGGATACACTCAGAGTTAGAAAGCTGTGCATCATAATGAGGTTGGGGTGATTATTTACTACATCATGTGAAATCTCCTAATGTTATCAGAGGTGTCTCTTTTAGGTTATGTGTGTAACATGTTTAGTTCATTGGACCTTGGGCAGTGCAGGAACATGTAGTTGTGGCGAATTAGTTTCTCTTTGGTTACGTGAATTTTAGCGTATACATTCTCCCTGTTATCGATAACTCATCACTTCATAGATATATTCTCAACTTCCTGCGGTCCATGAAGTCAAATTATATTAAGTTAATAGTTATTACTCCCATATTTATTATACCTGTCGGAAATCTCGGTCAATTAGTTTTAGCTATTACTATGTTGATCATTATATCACTCTTGATTTGACAAGGTTCTGATATTTTAGATTCTGCACCGTTTCTCGCATAAATTGCATGCCTGTATTACCATTTTAATACCAAATTGTGTTTTCTCCATTATGTGGTTGCTTGATGCAAAAGTCACATCACGTGTATTAAATATGTAGTTTCAGATAGCTTGTGTTTCGTGGAAAACTAACTTCTTATTGATCCGGTCAAGTTCGTATTGACGCCATTTTATTCCTTCGTAACATCTAAGATATCGACGGTTCGATATTACAGGTATGTAGCTAACATAAATTTATACTCAGATGAAGTCATGATGAACTTATTGCAGAAAGTAATATTTTAAATTTACTGATTTTATATAAAAACTGTTAAATTTATTGAGTAATGCAATTTAATTTGGGCATAGTTGAAATATCCCTAGCAACCGCAATTATGTTAGTAACATTATACCCTGTCATCGTTTTGCACCAATTTATTCATTATACAACTGTTGTTCTGCTATTGAAAAATATGTAGACAAATTAGGATATAGAGTTTTTTGTCTCAGAGTTTTGTACAGAGTCAGATATAAGGTGCAATAATGTTTTATATACTGAAATATATGGAATGGTATTCACATGCGGCTGATACTGAAATAACTGCGATCTGTCATTTTGACACATCTGATTCGTTGGTGAATTCGGTCTGCCATTAGTGAATTTTGAAGCCTAGCACACGTTTTAGCTAATGCCATATAAATTACTATAGCAATACTAATAAGAAAATGATTGATTGATTGATTGATTGATTTCATTTTTAAAAATAAAGAAAAGGCGTTTACATTTAAAACGTTTACATAACTATTTTACTGTAATCAAAGCTTGAAAGTGTTTTATGTTTCGACTAGTTTGCTTTAGGTTGACTGATGACGTGTATCTATGTATATCAACATACAGATGGATGAGTCATATCACATCTGTATGTGAACACAAAAAGATATTGTTCGTCAAGATCTGCAATAGACAGAGAGACTCAAACCTAAACTTAAATTGCGAAGTGTGTCAAGTAACCGATCTGGACACAACGGTAGTTTATATGTGTATATTGTGAACTAAGTACGTTTGACAGCATATTTGAGAAAAAAAAAATTATGTGATATAAGAGATTGTGTATAGAAATATAACCTTTTTATTTTAGAAATTATGTATTGGATTGTGATTTTTTTCTTACATCCTTGTCTCAAACATCACCACAGATGAAAGATTAAATTTCAATACACAAGCTTGTAAATGAACAGAAACGGGCAGGGTAAATTTTCAAATAGATAAATTGGTCACGAAGGAAACTACTAAATCTACTGTAAGGGATGATATATTTAGTTTTGAAAGTAGAAGCCAGAAATCTTCCTGGACTCAGTGTTTTATAATATACCTCAATTCATTCAAAACCCAGGCATTTCCGTTTACTTGGCCTAAGATAACGGTAAAAAATTGAATGAAAACTTTAAATAAATATCTACCATCCGAGTTATATCATTTTTGGAAGATTCAAAATGGAAGAATGCATGTACTCATTCATGTTACTATGTATTATCGTATGATCCATCCGACCATCAAAAGACAGTACAAGAAAAGATCTTACCCCTCTTTTTGTACGAATCGTAGTTCAGGGCTTCATTTTCTGTGGTCTTGTCGCTTTGCTCTTTGTGTGCATTGATCATCAATTGAATCAGGTCTTTATAATTCTGTAACGAACAATAAAACCCACGATCCATTCTTTTGTAATAAGCTGTATCAGAATGCAGATTATTGCCTGAAATTTAGCCATTATTAAAATAAAAATATATTTTCTGCGAAACTAATGAAATTTTCGAACAAAGGTTTCTCCCTCCAACAATTTGACGAAAGGAAACCAATCTAATACATATTATTCTGTGGAATAAGAGTATTTTAGACTATGTGACTGGCTTATATTAAACTTGATCATTTGTGGATAGTATGTAGGGTCTGTTTACTTTAATAAACGAAGTAGGATTTGTGATCAAGTGATCATTTTCGAGGAATAATCCAGAAAAGCCTGGAAGAATCCAACGACCTTGATTTGAGTTTCCATCGGGTTATTTACCAAGTAGGAACTGGGGAAATTAACTAAATTTAACGAACACAATATCAATAGAAAACAGAATTATCTTGCTGAAAATATTTTTTCTTCATAAGATACAGATATCACTTAGGCGATCATCGTAGAAATAAAAAAAAAATCTTTTTTTCTACTCAGAGAATTTTTAGTGTTTCATTTAAATACAGCAACATAGTCTCTCTAGATTTTCTGACACCTACATTGTTCTTGATTGAATTATATTCATGCGCCACTTTAAGCATTATCTAACATTCTTTTAAAATGTTTTTCATTTACCAAATTCTAAATAAATTATAAACATTCTTACGTCTGACGTACTGTTCCTACGCTCTTTCATTACTGATTTGGTTGCTTCTATGAAAAAATCCAGCGCCTTTTGGTCCATCAGTGGTATGTTCCGAAAAAATATTTGAAAATCTGGAAACAGCACTGTAATATAAAGTGGTAAATAGTATGACCTTTCCCTGCAAATGCAACTTTTTTATATCTTTTTCCAAAACGAACAATCAAGAATGTCATCTAATCTTGAAAAATATCAACTGTAGCTTATATACCGCTATCAATTATTATCGCCATGGGCTTTATGTAACTTTGATATGAGGATGTCGCTGTGGTACTTACTGAACTTTACCATCATGAGGGCATTATGGGAATAATGGGGATTCAATGTATGATCTATGTTGGCCTTACAGATCTATAATTTTATGAGGACATTGTGGGAATTATGGGCATTGAATGTAAATGTAGGATCCGTGGTGCCCTTTATAATCTTTAACATTAGAATAATATCGAAACTAAACATGCGGTAGTTCTTACATTTGCTATCCGATATACAATTAAACATGAAACTATTGGAGATGGGATGAGCTTAGCTCATAAACTGATACTGGCCTTAATTTATATTACTGTTAATTCAAACAGATTGTTATATATAAATTTTTACTTAATATATAATATACCATTATACATACAAATATAAAGGTTATTTGGTGCTGGGGGGTCACACCATTTTTCAACATAAAATAGGCTATACATGGCTATCAGTATAGCTGATGAAGGAAGAGCCCCAGAAAGACATCAGGGAAAACCATCGACGAACAGGAAACTAAAGGTTAGCTTTTTCACACAACCTAGTTGGTCTAGCTTAGACTTGAACTCATGCTGACAGAGATGAGGTCCATGCGTGATCTTTAAAGACAAACACCTTAGACCACTAGACAAACCGGGGCCCCGAGCCAGGGGCTGGATTCTTTGTCAATGTGTTGATCAGATTTCAATAATACTTTCTCTTCATCTGACCATCGTAGCAATCCTATTTTATATTCTACTATTTTGCATTATTTCCAAGCATAAACAGTAAATTCCTCCATTGTTGTTAGAAATGTCATGTGCACTGTTGTTAACCCAGTTGTTACGTGGCTACAAACAGAAATATGTACAATCTCATGTAATTACTGCAGGTAAACGTTAGGGTCAATCAGTCTGGTACACAACATCTAGCAGTCTATGGTGACATTATAGTGATGGAACTGGTATATCTCATCAACAGCTCCCTTGTATTGCTTATGATGCCAATTAACAATCGCGTAAATAATTGACCATGGTAGACAGATCATCGTTAGCATTGACAGAAATTCCTTGAAATTTCACAATATACCACTGTAATCTGACAGGAAATTAGCTTTGATTTTTGGGACACATTGTGCAGACCATACTCACAGTTGTTTCGTTGATATTGTTTTTGCTGCAGAGTTCGTTTTTTGCTCCCACAGTGATAATACGGTTTGTGCAAAAAGGCCGAAAAGTGTTTGCATGGATTCTACGTCGTGTGAAAGTCAACAATCAACAACCGTATCATCACAATATCGGACTTGCACCAGAACAAGTGACTTCCCATACTTAAGTGGAAGTGTTGGTTCGATTATTTGAAAGCCAATGATAACAATGATAACAAGTCATCGTTTTTTCATCCTACCTTGCAAGTGTCAAAGTTATTTCGGTTTCATATCGTAAACGACCTTTATCAATGGATATATATCCAAGTGGTCTGCATAATCGTTTCGTGGAACACATCTATATACGTCACCTACATAACAATAAATTAGAAGATATGATGAAATAGACTCTTAAGGATCATTTTATTTGTCAAATTGTCAAGGAGTGACCAAGAAAAACATATATGATATTAGAAACTTTATAGAACACGCAATGAGTAATACATCGCAGCAAAGAGGTAAACGTACGTTGGAAAGTTTATCGACCTAGTGTGTATTCTTCGACTATAGACTCACAAGTCATCGATTATTAAAGAAACAGAAAAGATCGCTGAATATTAGTGTATATTCGAGAGTAAAATATTCCTACATAAAATTCCTTCAATGTTTATCGAAAATGTTTGAAGACATACGATTTAATTTCTTGACCAAGAAAAAGTTGTGAAGAAATGAATACGTCGTTTCTTCAGCTCTCTTCGAATTTTCTTGGTCAAGAAATTCGGTGCCTTTGTCCGTTGAAAACACAAGGGTTTCGACCACTTTGCTTGATCACCATTTCCAAAGCTCGCATAAACTCAGGACATGTTTCTAAAGTATAAAGTACAAATCAAGCAATTTCCGAAAACAATTAAATCACACAAAACAAGTATTTGTACAAACACTGTACCAAACCTAGTGGAAAATAATGAGCTAAACTGGCTTGGAGGAATGTTGAAAATGATGCCCTAAAGTGTGTCCCAGTAGCAACGATGGTATTCAATGGATTAAATCGAATGAGTCTTTGATTTGACAGGCCTATTCAACTTTAAGTACTCCCGTTTTATATTGGAACTTTTCGTAAAACTGTTTCTTTTTATCACAGCAACAATAAGAGAAAAAGAAGACTACGTAGCCTTGGAATCTTGCTTTGATTGTATGACTACCACTTAAACTTCTTTAACGGAACAGGAAAGACTATTATGGAAAATGCTGCTTCTGTCTAACAGACGGTCCAGCTTTTTATGAATACGTAAACAATTGACTGTAGTGCCACTCCTTTGTGAAGTCGCCGTTTTCATCGTGGAGTTCTCTTCTTCTTTGTATATTTGTTTTCTGGTGAGATGATATTTGTCGTTGGTTAATTTTTTTTCGTACAGATTCTTGACGGCTAACCCAATATATGAAATATATTAGGTATCGGGTAGGATAACTCTTGTCACATACGTCCCAAATGTCTCCATGAAATTGGTATACGATCAATGGCTTTTCCAAATCAAAACTGCAGACGGAGTAAGGTTTAATCTCCATTCCTATACAGTTAGGGTTTTTTTTGGCATGTTGTTTCCACTCGTCTAAAATAATTCAGTGTATCCTGGAACAAACCTTGGTCGAATATCTACAGCCCAATAATTCACTTACGGTGGCATAAAGGTTAGTGTGTTCTATTCCATACACTTTTTCTTGGTACACCAAAACAGTAGATGCTTCTTTCAAAGTACAGAAACCGTTGTTTTTTAGAAAGAAATTTCCGATATGTACCATACAAAAGTTGTAAAATGTCGACGTCATAAAGACAATAGTGGGGCACTTCATACTGAACGTCAAACGGAACGGAAGAACGCCTGGGTCGAGGTATTGTGTATCAGTCAAATTGTTGATTTATCCGGTGTTCAAAAAATGAGAAATATATAAATTACTCAATGCATTTACAATAACCTTTTGGGCGTCGTACTCAAAGGCATTTCTGAGTAACTTTTGGAATCCTTAAACTGTACTGTTCATAGATTCATGTAAATGTTCTAAGATCGTTCGTGATCGCTTATGTGCATTTTGTTCGGTTTCCATAAAATGTTTCAACTAAACCAGTTTGTCGTAACCAGGCATATTGTAAGCAATCCCTGCACCGTATTTCAGAGCTGCGGTAGCGGTCTACATCTTTGTCCCAATCGTAACGATGCATCACTGTTAGTTGTTAGGAAAACATTATGGTGTCTTGTGGACGTTTAAAATAGATTAAATCTGCGCGATGGTTCAGTATAGTTTCCTTATGGTTCTAGCTATCCATTAATTCGTATTTCTCGTCGATGAATAGATGAAAGGAACACTGAAGAGGAAGCGATGATAATTATGACAAGGTTTCGGTCCTGAACAAACGTGTATTTTTCGAATTGGAACAAACATTTTGGTCACATGTCAACACACTTCCAAAAATTCACAAGCACTAGTGTTCTGTTTAAACTTTTTCACTGTATGTCGTTTATGATTTGATTCACGAACTGGCCCTTGCATGTGGACCATTGAATTATTCTTTGCAAAACGGGAATACACGGACTCATCACCAAACAATAACTCCTAACAATGTAAGCCTTTCTCTCAATCTTTTAAAATTTTGTCACATTTATGACAATAGTCAATGTGTCCGAAAACAAATTGATATTAATAATGTCGTCAAAGCGATTTTGTTCATTACTGGTGTGCATACATTTTTCATCCAGAAAATTATGACCACATAACAGAAGACCCCGTATCGCTTGTGGGTAAACCTTCAAAGTATAACCAGAAGTAATACTTCTTGATATTTATACACCTTATGAGGTCAGACGACTGCTCTTTTTTTTAGAGAATTACATCCTGTTAGAAAAGTATATATATTCATCTTCTTTGTTTGTATCTGTACCATTTCCTAATCTTCCAACGCTAATGGCTTTCATTCCGGTATTCTGGTGTTCTGTTTAACTCTAGCTACCATGATGGCACATGCTAATGCATAATGTCTTGGTTATTGAGAATCTTCAGTATACTTCTGTTGAGGGTCAGGATTTGATCAACTAATCACAATTTTCGACCTCGTCAAGTGCCTGAATGAGGTGAAATGTCTGTCGAATACACTTTAGCTTTTCAATCGGTGATGTAGAATTCATTAGATTACCACATGTTTTGAATTTTAGTAATGATTTTGGAAACCTTTAATTCTGGAGGTCTGCTAAATTCGACCCATACGGGAAATTTTCACACTGTCAACACGCAATCTTGATCCTGAGTCTAAAACTGTCGTTTCAACTTGAACAACGTAGCCTATGACAAACACACGATAAACACAACCAATTTCCATGCGAAGACTTCTGAAATTTCTAAATGTGTAGGTACATGCTGTCATTTTAAACTTTTCTTGCGTGATCCCGCTCAGTATTGATCATCCCAGGGATCCCCTAGTTCTAAAATAAAAAGTTTTTGTGTATTTGTATTGTGTCAAAGTGAATGTACTCGTGTTTTTGTTTTTACGATTTTTGATTTATAATTTTTGATTAGGGTTTAAACGCATTCCTAAACTAGTGTAATATAAGAGCTATTTTTCCCGGGCTGGAGTCAAAGCTCATTTACATTTTAGTGATCCTTGCCAGGGATCCGTCTTGCCCTATGTTTGCTATATGAGTGTATTATTTGATGTGTTTGCCTTTATGTTTTTGTACGGGCTGGCTAGATAGGTCAAATTCTCAAAGTATCTTTAATTGTAATGGTTCCTTTGATTCAGGAGACCGGTTGTGAAATAAGATTGATACCGGCCTCCCTATCTTAGGACCCTTATTATTTTTAGTGCGTGCATATAGAAGATATATAGGCGATATAAAAGTTATGTATAATGAATACCCCACATGCATATACATTTTGTGCTATTTTCTATTTATAATCACGAATAGTTTTCATTGCTGAGTTAATAAAATTAATAAGGTCATAATATAAATTCTAATCACTAATGCCATTTGTAAATAGAAGTTGTGCAATTTTATTTGTTCCATACTTTTGTTGAATTTTATTTTTGATATTTTGCCTTTTCAAATTATTTCGTTCGCATTCTAAAATTAGGTGCTTTTTAGAGTCAATATCTGCTTCACACAGTCTACAATTTGGTATTTGTTTCGTCAGGTTTCTGATGAAAAATTTGAAACTTTACTGAAATCACTGAGGGGCCTCGAGTGGCCGAGTGGTCTAAAGCGCTGTCCGTTACGGATCACTGCCATCTCACCTCTGTCTGCGTGTGTTCGAGTCTAAGATTCGGCTAATGTAGATATGTGAGAAAGCTTGCCAGTAGCTTCTCGTGGGTCGGTGGTTCTTTCCGGTGATTTCCCGGTTTCTTCCTCCACCATTAATACTGGCCGCCATGAATAGCCTATCGTGTGCTGAAAAATTGCGTTAAGCCCAACAACAACAACAACAACAACTGAAATCACTTAGTTCATTGATTGGATATGGAAATAATCCTAAAGGACTAACGAGCGCCTTTAACTCTTTGACAACTCGAATCGTGATGATGGTGGTGATAAATTGTGGTCGTCGAAATCGCTAGGGTGCACTATTGCTAACACTGCTCTCGTTTTGCTAGGCGACAAAGAAATTTTTCGTGGTCGCTTTCTTTCTGGTTTCTCCATAGAATTTCCCGCTCCTTACGTGCGAGTGGATTATCTGAGGCGACATCGTTTTGTTCTCCTTAGACTTTCAACCTGTAAAGATGGAAGACCAACAAAAGATCCAACTTCTGGTAATGGATATTACAACACGAGTCCCTAGAAGAAACTGGCGTAATACAATAAGAAAAGAATTCTAGATAAAACGAATTCTTCATTTTAACTGTCAAATGTTTAAACCATCTCTGATGCTCTTCAGCAATAAAAAATTTTCCGATTAGCTGTTGTTGGTGCACATATTGACTGTCAGCATGGCACCACTTTTATTTTGGACAAAATGGATGTCATTAGAAATTTTTTGGTGAAAATCCTATTTCATACTGATCATCCATCCAGGAGGAAAAGTGGTGACAATATCTTTAAGACGGTAGATACGACAACCATAATTGATTTATTACTCATAGATACGACAACCATAATTGATGTATTACTGGCACCATTTTCATTTAGGACTACCTCTGTATCATATGAAGTCTATTGAAGAAAACCCCATTTTGATATAGCCATGAAGTTGGAGATGAGTAAAGATTACAATACTTTTCAAGATAAGACCATCCAGTCAGAAGCAACAATAACATGAGTTTCAAAATGGCTGATGTGACGCCCATACTTAACGTTAGATAGGCTTCATTTTCATTCCAGATCAACTGGACATCAAAAGACGTCTCTTGGTGATAATCCCCACATCAATGTGACATTCTACTCAAGTAAGTTTGTGCTAACAAGACTTTTAGAAGGGTTGAAATGGTGGCAATATTGCGTGTCAGATTTGCATCATTGTTATTTGGATCATCTAATGAAAACCCGATGCCGAAATGACCATCCATTCAGGAGGAGTAGCGATAACAATATTTGCATAATAACTGCTGTGTTGGCCATATTAGATATCAGCACGGCAACATTATTTTTCAGAGTCAGCAAGATATCCTAAAAGACTTATAGCAAAAATCTCCATGTTGATAAGACTGTCCATTGAATAGAAATAGAAAGACAATGTTTTTTAAGGTAGACATTGTGGCTGGAATTAAGATTTACAACAACTAGACATAATAAGATCTTTTCAATTTAAAAATAAAACATGTTGTTTTGACTATCGATTCAGGAGAATTGCAAAATATTAAAGATGACCGATGTGTTGGCCATATTAGATACTGGAGCAGCAGCATTTTCATTGAGAACCAGCAGGACCATTTAATGAATGTGTGTGTTTAGTTTCAAGGCAATATTCAAAGTAGTTTAGGAGGAGTACCAATCTTGTGCGGGCGGACGACAGATCATCCCGCTCTTTTCCTACATGACTAGTAGAGCTACTCCCGATGTAAAAGTGAATATGCAAGTTACGTCTGTCCAGGAAAAGGACCTTGGGATTCAGAATGTCCACAAGATCAAAGAAAAGTAGCTAAAATCCTAGCAACCGCGAAACATTGTCTATGGACAAAATACAAGTGCATATTTAATGTGTCTCAAGCAAGAACATTGGTTCTTGGTGTATCTTGAATCAAAAAAAGTTAATGGAAATAAAGGAGTAACAAGGAAAAGAAAGAAGATAAACAAATGCTGAAGATTTGGGGAAAAAAGTAAGAACTCAGATTCCTTCATTAGTTTCATCTTCCTAATTTCGTAAATTCTATCAATGTGTGGATGACTTTTCGTTTTCATTAAAAAGAAATTCCTTCCTACAAACACATTCCTTTTTGGCTATCAAGAATGAGTATATTTTTCTGAGTATTACGGGTTTCAAAACGATCAACAAATGTCACAGACGTTCCATCATGAGCTGTAACTGTCTCAATCGTTTCAGTCATCCAACTGCCTCTGGCATCGACTTCTTTACTTTTTTGTTATATTTGTTGTAGCTGATGGCTTGATTATTTTTTGAAGGTGTAGTCTCTTCCTGTTCCGCTTAAACAAGGAAGACTAATATAATGCGGTTATCTATTTCAGTTACTCACGATCTGTTGTTAAATATCTACGGTGTCATTGCTCTCACTGTGTATACCGCTGATTTAATAGATTGCTTGTCTTCTCGTCGTTTTGTTGCTGTTGAAATGTCGTTTCTACCAGTGTCTGACTTTGCAAAACTCTTAACTCTTTTCACCTTGCTTCTTCTTGAAATAATCGTATTCTAACGTTGGCATTGTCGATGACATTATAAATTCCAGCGAAGATGATAAAATTTAATTAAGCGTCTGGAAATTATAACGGTACCGATATAACTGAAGTAGCAGTATACGCTGCAGCAGTAGGATCAGTTGCAATGATACTGTCATGAATGTTATAAGGAAGAATTGTAGGTCCAACCCAACCCAGGGCCCCGGCTGAGCGAGATTTCTTCGACGCCCTCATTTCACCTTTTCCGAATCGAGTCCCTACTCGACCAGCATGTGTATGTGAAAAAGATTGATAGTAGCTTCCTGTGTGTCATGGGATCTTCCTGGTATCTGCTTCCACCATATGTACTGGCTACCATGTATAGCCTAGTGCTTCCACCATATGTACTGGCTGCCATGTATAGCCTAGTATGTGCTGAAAAATGGAGGTAAACCCCACGAAACCAAACCAAAAACACAATATTCGCAGTCATGTTAGACATGATACTGTACTGAACTGTAATCAACCCTAGTCTCTCGAGGTTCAAAAAAGAAACAATATCTTAAACACGAACTGAATCAGGCCATAATCTATTCTGAGTTTATTTGTAGAATACAAACATGTCACAGACTGCACGAGTAAGATGCACTGTAACTGGTTCAGTCAGAACAAGAAGCGCTATCGTTGGCAACGTTCCAAATCTCATAGCAATCCCTATACCACGTATATAAAGAACTTCAGAATTTCTTTTCACCAGTTCTATCATCTGTACTAAAAGAATCAAGACGCGGGTAAGAGAAGATTAGTCAACAGTTATCTCTCGTGAGTAGTTTCATACTGATTACAGTCTGTGTGGAGTCAAAAGTCTACCCCACTCCATCTGTGTACATGCGATGGCGTATTTGTTCAAATCAAAACTAGACCCTATGTCGCTCCACTGGTATGTGTGCGTATGTGTGTATGCATGACACCTACGCCCCATAAATCTGTGTAATGATGTGTTGGATGATTAGTAATGGTATATACATTACCCCCATCCATTTGTGTGTTCAACGGAAAATTGGAAAGTAAATGTATGTTAGTCCCCCATGCTCAATTTCCATACGGTCCTTACTGCCGTTCTAGTGTTAAAGTTGCAAACGATCATCGGTAATATTAAATATTTATATAGCTCATGTACCCCTCACGCCTCCCCCAGCACAATGCCACAGTCAATGATCAATTCCTATTTAACCCACAGCATTCCTCATAAGATGTGGAATAATCGCACTTACTACTTAATAGAATCCGTAGCCCGATTATATTATTTGACATGGCTTTCCTGGCATTCACAACAAAGGGATCATTTGGATTACTTTGGGAGTCAACCTCTATGCCAAATCCTGTACTGCATATCACATCCAGGGTGAAGGCTCCAAACAAGCTGCAAGCAAAGTTGGAAATGTTATCGCTTGAATGCTCGGTAGAAATTTGTATTACACGCTAACAATATTTTTTTATATAATTCTGATCAAAAGTGACGTGGTCTGAGAAAACATATATGATAATATAGAATACAGAAAATTTAACTTGATCGTAGTAATCTTAATGTGAAACTTAACATGGAGCGCGATCTCAATCTAACCTTGCTATTTCATTTGGAAAATAAAAGCACAAAAACTGGATCTTTATATTCTATTAAACTTTGCATTAAGTGCAATTTCAATCTATCATTGCTATTTCATTTGGAAAATAAAAGCACAAACCTGGATTGTTATATCATTTTTTAAAAAATAGTTGCATATGGAAAATAACTATGTCAAAAAGATGTTACTAAGTCTGCCAATAATACTAAAAAAGGAGATAAATCAGTGGTGTATAACGTTGTAAACTTGGCATGTACAAGAAACAGTTTGCGGACCGCATCCTATCAGTGACCTGGTTTTATCCGGTTACTTTGTACATCACACGGTGCTGCTTTAAAAAATGCTGTTCATGCCGAGCCCTGGGGGACGATGCTTATACCTCTTTTATATCTACACTCATTAGTATTTGCACACTCATTAGTATTTGCTTTGTGATATGTGTATATTTGTGTTTGCTTTGTGATATGTGTATATTTGTGTTTGCAAAATAGGTTAAATGTACACAAAACTTGCGCTATAATAGTCCTAGAAAATGTACTACTCACTAAAAACTTCGTAATCTTTGAACAACATTCAAAATAAGAAGGACTGCTTATTCTATGGTATTCCGAATTATCAGGCATAAGTCAAAAGGCATTAAGTTTCTCTTCTTTTATGATGTGTAGACAAAATAATAGACAATAGTGCCTACTTAAAACACTTACCTTTTCATTTCTACAGATTTTCCACCTTCTGACATGTTCCTCGCATTTCGGGTCAGTTTCTCCAAACATCGAGATATGAGGGGCGTCATCTAAAACCATAAAACCAAGTACATACAAAGCATAAGTAAGAGATATCCGAATACAATATAGATCTTTACATGCATATATTGCATTCTGAACGTGCTGAGTATTTAAGAGACTAAATTTTAAATCACTCAATGAACTGAATCACTTGCAAAATTATAAAATATTGATGGCTGTAGTAAAGAAGAAACGATATAATTATCACATATATAAAATACTTTAAACATCTGTATGTGTGTATATTTGAATGTGGCTGTTATATTGGATCCTAGATGAGCACCATTTCATGTAAGACCAATTGGACATCATAAGAAGTCTTTTGTGCAAATCCAGTACCCTCTTTTCAAGAGGTGACGGGATGACAAGATTTTAAGATGGCTACAATTGCAACTATATTGAACATCAAACCAGCTCCATATTATATTGAGACCAATTAGGCATCACTCACCCATGTCGATATCGCCATCTTCGCAGAAGGAGTAACGATAATGAGATTTCCATGAAGGATGTCCGAACAGCACCGCACATACTTGGAATCAACTAGATTATTGGATGAATATGTGTGTAAGGATTTGTGATAATTCCTATATAGGTTAGGACGAGGAACAATAAAAAAAATAAAAGCTTGTGCTAACGGGCAGATGTTTGACAAACGATGGACGAAAATCCATCCCATAAGCTCTTCTGGTACATGATTAGCAGAGCAAGAAATGCAGATGGCTTGAAAAAAATCTCATTTTAAAACTTTACTAAAAGTTTTTCAGAGGAGTCAGGCCCGTAATCGATTACATTAACAGTGAGATAATGTCTTTAAACTGCCGATAAATAAAAGAGCCAATTAATAATTTGGAGGGCATATTCCTGCCACCTTACCAACGTAATTGTAGTAGCAGTAGTTATTAACTGTACGTCATCGCGATACTAGTTGTATGGTACAGACTAAAAGCATAGATCTAAACCGTAAATATCAAGAATGGAACAAAAGAAAGCGATAAAGCCTTCCAGGAAAAACAACTAAAAGAAAAGAAATAAATAAGGAGTCGAGAACCATAAGCACGAAACATTATGCGTTCAAGTTTAAAATATAAAGGTATTACAATTTTGTAAAAAGTATATCAAACAAAGATAACGGTAAGGTATACGATAGTTGTTTATATAAACGGCAAGTCCTCAAAAAGTCAAAGCTTTTCTCTTTTGATACGCCATCATATAGTATAGTTGATGTTCGCGGTTTAGGAAGTGTACACGAGCCTGGTATGAGTGTCCCATAAACAAATGGCATAATACCACATAGTTTGTAAGAATTTTTCTGTATGAGCGATGCCCCTCCAGTCATTGGTTTTAACGTTCTGAAGCTTACTAATGGAATTTTCATTCCAATAACTTTGCCTAGTATGAAGAGCATAATGAAGAATAAAATATTTGAGGATAGTGTATATAATATGGTCATTTAATACCCGTAGTACCAAAATGAATAGACAGCTACAACAGTAATTGATACATTCTCCAGACTGTATAGGCAAATCATGTTTCTGTAAGATTCTGGGTATTTTTAATAGATTCTCAGCTTTTAGTGTTTGCAAGGTTTTAATTATAGAAAGTAAATGAGAGAAGAGGACAGAATGTGGAGGTGGGTGTTATTCTGTTTCTACATTTTAGTGTTAATTAATCAATAAAGTTACAACAAACTAAAAGGGAAAACATGAATCGTGAAATATAAAAAATGTAGGAACATTTTGACTCCGTAAATCAAAGTTCCATTCTAGATATAAGCAAGAGTCCCTAGAAGGACTGATGCTCTGCTGACCCAAAAGAAGTTTCAGGAATTCATTTTCTTCCTTTTGAATCTTGATTGTTGAAATTGTCTCTATTGTTCTTCAACAATAACACGATTTTCTAATTACATGCTATGGGTGTCAGATTGACACCTGTGCATAGGATTAAAATACATCATTTAGGACAAACTAGACAAAAAGTCTTTTTATGTAAGCCACATGTTGATATAACTCCACATTTTGATGACGTAACAAAAACAAGATTTTCAAGATGTCTACAATGATGGCCTTAGTGGATATCAGACTGATGCCACTTCTATATTGGACCAACTTGACCAGGTGTTTTAGTCAAGGCTCTATACAACCAGTCATCTATGCGACGTAAAAACTATAACTAGAGTTTCAAGAATGCATTGTGGCGTCATATTGTATGTCAGATCGGCTCCATATTTATTTACGACAATCTAAGTATACTAAGAATTCGTTCAGTGACATCTCTGTGTTGATATGACAATTCATCAACTAATAATGATCACACGATTTTCAAGATGACCACTACTGTGGCCATATTGGATGTCTAAGCAGCACTATTTTCATTGAGGCACAACGAGATATTGTAAAGAGTCATTTAGGAAATGCCCCATGTTGGTACGACTATCCATTCAGGAGTTAGCGATATCAATATTTTGGAGCTGGCTTTTGTAGTGATCATTTTTATGATTTTTTTTTATATTAATCATCAGATCCGCCAGATCTTCATTTAAACCCAACCAGAAATTATACGATGTCATCTGGTGAAACTCCATGCCAATTTTGGATTTATGTTCAGAGGAATTGGCGATAACAAAATTTCAAACTGACTATTGTGGCGATCATTTTCTATGTTTGAGCTCCAACATTTTCATTTATAACTAACTAGACCATGGGATGAACGTGTGTGTAAAATTCAAAATAGATTTTAGAAGTAGCAGCGATAAAAACTTGTGCTAAAAATCATTCCCATAAGATATTTTGGTCTGTTTGCCCTTTCGTCCCTTTATTACCATTCATCATCCTAATTAACTGGTTGGAAATTTTCGAAACTTGTAGATTATCTGACTAAATGGAAACAATGAACAAGAGGGTTATAATTTTTTTTTTTTGTATCCTATCGTTTCATCCCTGTTAGGGGTCAAGGGTCAGATTTGTAAAATGTTGATTATTTTGACATAGTTACCTTTCAAAAACGTTGTTTATGCATAGCAGCAGAGACATTGTATTTTTTAAAACGGATTTTGGTATTATCATACCTGGGTCAAGGTTCATGGGAGGTTGCGGTGGTGGTGCTCTGTGTGTGTGTGTGTGTGTGTGTGTGTGTGTGTGTGTGTGTGTGTGTGTAATATAAAAAATGTTCTTTTTGTCTTTTTCAAGCTACCACTGATTTTCTGCCCAGATCATATAATAGAAATAGCAATAGTAACATTCATTAGTATTGGTGGTAACGTAGATATTATTGCTGTAGATGTCATCATCATCGGAAATTTCACAAATGTAACGTGTTAGCTCGAGCAATGGATAGAGCTTTGGTTCGAACTGATGCAGCAGTAAGGATCTCAATATTTTCTATTTCCGCATTAAAGTAACAACTGTGAATCGTTATTTTAGATATATCCGCAGACACCCCTTCTCTTTCTGCAATATTATCCAAATATTCAAGCACATAAAGCATGCAGAATTTGACAGGCTGACCAACGTGATTCTTCCACAAGTAATAGCTATATATATATATATATATATATATATATATATATATATATATATATATATATATATATATATATATATGAATACTCATTGAGTCTTGGATGGAATTATTATCATCATCATCATCATCATCATCATCATCATCATCATCATCATTATTATTATTATTATTATTATTATTATTATTATTATTATTATTATTATTATTATTATTATTATTATTATTATTATTATTATTATTATTATTATAATATACGTATTGTGTTCGTCTAATGTCTTTAGCCCAAAATTATGTCAAAGCAATTTTATTTATCAGTATGGATAATACACATTTACTAGAAGGATAAAACCCACCTTTAGTTATACTTCGCTGTTCTGACCCAAAACACAAAACAGCAGACATGTATTGTCACAATTCACGACATGTTTCATGTGATATTTCTTATCTAAAGTTTTAATGCTTTTTTCCTCATTTGCGTTGCCAGTCTAATCAAGTAAACAGTTCAGGGTTTTTCCTGGCTTCTGAAAACACGAAAAATGTAGCCTAGAATGGGCTAATATTTAAAACGTTTATCCTTTCAACGGTGTATGAATAGCCTCCGTTTCCAAGGATTCATTGTAATATATACTCAGAAATGCTTGAGAAAATAGAAATGCTTTCCCCAAAAATTCATGTTTAACTTTTCGGTTGTTTCTGTCCGACGAGGATGCAGGCGGCAGCCAAGAGAAAGTTTTACGTTGCGACTGATTCTAGTGATCCAGAGGATTCTAATGTTGCCTAGTAGTAAGTGATCCCGAGAATAATATTACTAATTGTTATCCATGCGTAATATACTTATTCATCGCAAAGATTTTCTGCGGAGACAGTGAGTTTTTACTTTGAAAACTATTTTTAGATTAAATGCAATGTAACCTCTTTCATAATATGCCAAGACGTATCGTTCATTGCTCAAGATTTCCTTCTGCATTATATTGCAAATTCCATGCATTTTTGAAACCTTTGCTTGCATTTCCTGTTATTTGACATTTCTAATTTACCCATCTAAAAAGTATCATGTTAACATAAATCCAATGACAAAGGCGTTTGTTAGCATACATTTTCATTGAATTTAGCTGGAATATTAAATAATTTTGGGGGCAAAAGCAAATATGAATGTTCAAAAAGTATTCCATCAACTTACATTCCTCATTTTACCGGAACTAAATGTGGGACTTAGTGTTGATCGCAGGAATTTCCAGTGTTCACCTGGGGCCACATTTACCGCAGAATCAAAGAACTCGACATTTCGGAAAGATTGCTATAATAATAATAATAATAATAATAATAATAATAATAATAATAATAATAATAATAATAATAATAATAATAATAATAATAATAATAATAATAATAATAATAGAAACAATTACACGTTGAAGCTGTAAAAACTGAACATCATACTAGAACAAGGATATCGTAGACTTAAATTAATACAGTTACGTAAGAAATAATAACAAGCACACAATCAAATATTTTTATTTAGTACATACTCTTTCACTACTGTTGAAATCATTTTGCTTGGTACCTGAATTACTAAGCTTTGAAATTTCCTTGAAAATATTTTCGTTTTCAAGAATATTAATAAGAAACGATTCATCTTGGATTTTTAGATACATTATATATTGGCTAGCACCATCTCAAATGGAGGAGAACAAATATTGTTGCATAAAGCAAGTACATATGTCTCGAAAAGTAAAGACAGGATTCTTATGAGCATTTATTATTATTTCTAATATTTTTAAATACAGAAATTCAAATATTAGTAAATGAATATAATATCAACTCACCGCTCTATTTGTAAATTCTGAAAATCTTCTCACTAATATTTCCTTGATCATTTCAGGGTCAGTGATCAACAGCTGAGGCAAGTTTCCAAAAAAACTTCTAAATAATAATAATAATAATAATAATAATAATAATAATAATAATAATAATAATAATAATAATAATAATAATAATAATAATAATAATAATAATAATAATAATAATAATAATGTCATCAGCAACAATAATAATGACAACAATAATGATAATATTATTTAGAAACTATAAATATACATCAAAGTGAAGACTTAGTAAAGTTATTGTCCCAGCATGATATGGTGTCATTAAAAAAGTATCGACATTTTCATTTAAATAAAAAGTGTTAGTCGCAAACCCTCGTGTGGATGAAAATAACAAAAATATACCTAAATTACCAGTAGGCACAAGTATATGTTCTTATAATGAATCAGTAAGAATACATGTTGCATATCTACAAAAGACATTTTTACAGGCCTATAGTATAGGACTGTAATATAAATAAATAAGGTTTATAATTTTACAGAAATGAATTTAGGGACAAAGGAAACAATATTACCAATAATATGAAACCAGCAAAACATAGATTTTGTTCAAAATCTAAATTTTTTGAACAAAGGCTGACCCATTTTTGAAAGGTATTGATGGTTACCATTTGAGAGTCAAAATGAGTTTCATGAGTATACTTGGGTTATAGGAGTATCAAGGAATCACTACTAGATATGTTTGAAGAAGCCCTATATGATTCTCCGTTAAGCCCTATATGATTCTCCGTTAGGTCCGTGTAGACAAGACGCCAATTAATTTATTCATCTCAATTTGCTATGCAGGAACTACAGCAAGTAAACATTAACTCTAGATGACCGCTTGTCTGTAATAAAAGTAATCCTCATTAACGTTAATTGTCGTTACCAATAAAGTCAATAATACTAAAACGTGTTGAAAAAGAGAGATAGAGCAGAGATCATAATTTACCCAACGTGTCTTCCATATTTCTGCATCAGTCTAAGATCAGTCTCTTGCAATCCCTGTCAAAATTTATAACAATATGTTCAATTTCAGATACAATACAACTTCTATTATCCATTTTGGCAAACAAATTGGCTACCTTTTAATTGGTTAGGAATAAAAACATCATAGCTAATTAGTTTTATTGAGTTTTGTTATTGCGTCAAACTAAGAATTAAATGGCCCAACTAAAATATATCCTTCTGTGGAAAATCCGACCATCAACAAATTTAAATGCAGATTAAAATGTTCTCTTGGGGCAACAATAACTGAAATTAATACCAAAGAAAACAAATGAATTCAGAGCATAAACATTCACTCTTAAATACTGTGCATAACAATAACTTTGTACATATCTTACTTGTAATACTGTACCTAACCATGACTGTACAGAATACCTTACTGATGACTTTTTACCTTACCATGGCTTTGAACACAAACTTACTAATGATATTATATCCAACCATGACTTTGTACATTATAACGTACTAATGAAATCATGTTAAACCTAACCCTGACTTTACACATCATAACTTATCCATTTCATGTTGTACCTAAACATGACTTTGTACATTATAACTAATCGATGATATCATGTTGCACCTAACCATGACTTTATACATAATAACTTATCGATGACATGCTGTAGCTAACCATGACTTTATGCATCATAACCAATCGATGATATCATGTTGTACCTAACATGACTTTATACATCATAATTTATTGACGATATCATGATCTAACTAACAATTACTTTATACATCAAAAATTATATTATTTTCAGACAACAAAGTGATGTTATGTATATATAATTATGTGCAGTCATTTTGTCTGTTTGACGAAAAGGGTGGCAGAAGAAAAAATTCATACGTAATTTTAAGCTCTTGTGTGTGTGTGTGCGTGTGTGTGTGTGTGTGTTAGATATATCACTATCCTCATAAAATTATATCTCTGAAGTATGACATGAATTTACTAATCATGAAACAGAAGAAATTCATTCAATTATTTAACTATTTCAAAAAGTAAGGATAGGCGGAATATGTATTCTTGCCAACGAGACACAAGTACATATAGTTAGGAAAAACATCAGAACAGCAACAAAGAACGCATACAATATATGGTTAATAATAAAGGCAATCGTTACATTTGCTAGCATATGTCCCTTAACTAGCAATACAGAATAAAATGATGCAGAATAAAAAGGCATTAGTTCCTTCGACTTAAAATTGTGCATTACCATCTTAGCAATGGAAGGAATAATTCCCAAGAATGGGATTGGAGTCGGACCTGGTATACCAAGGGACCAGAAGTAGCTCTGTTTATAGACCGAGTACCTGAAATAAAGTTGACAAGATGTTAACCATGCGTGTCATACCCAGCACAGATGCTCTTCTCTTTAATTCTATTCTCAATTCTTCTTCAATATTTCAAGCAATTATAATTTTTATGAATCCTGTGATGAGTTTGTGAAAGATTAACGAAGAAAAAGGGGTAAAGACAGAATTTTCAGTATACACCATGAAGAAAATAAAAATAAAATCATATTAGCATTTAGAATGAAAACCTAATACATAAAATAAATGTGGAATCAGTATAATAAGTCTCACAGAGAGAGACAGAAACAGACATACAGAGTTGTAGATTAAAAAATAGCACATGTACCTGTATGGAATGTCAATTAGCAAAGAACAATAGTTATTACAAGAAATATAAAAGACAAAATGTAAACACGGATTAAAATGTGTCATAAATAGGGGAAAACTGGTTTCATACTGAAAACCAAAGGAGTGAAGAGGTGGATAAAAAGCAGTGCTGCAATTGTTACCTACTCTTTGAATTGTTGGATACTAACAAATATAAAATTAAATCCCTAAGGAATATTCGCTAAATGCGGGCATAGGTGTGATAATGGAATAACAAAACTGAACTTTCAAACACGATATTAGAAGATACAAAGTGCGCTTGGGATTTATAAAAGACAGAACTAATGAAAATAATATAGAAGCAGGTTACAAAATATTTTGATATTATGTATACCAGATATTTTTAAAATATAAAGATTGAATAGATATCGTCACAAACCCATGTTTTTTTTTATTACATTTATCTTGAGGAAGAAGCACCTGACATTAAAGTTCCCTCTAATATTTTTCCTGTGTGCGCGGAAATTTGAAACTACTGCGCGGCATATGTATTTGCTACCAACATTTGTGCGCGGAATTTTTAAACTGTTGTGCGGCATTTTCTAAGGAGCTGCGTTACCGCGCAGCTCAGAGGGAAAATTGCTGACATATTACTTTGCAAAATTTAGTGCAGTCATATTAAATTATGTGCAATGCCTGTCGCTGAAATATTCAAGGCTTTAATGAAAATAAAATATAGTCGAATATTTTTAGAGTGCTGCACATTTTGCGTCTTTGTGAAAAACAAATTATTAAAAATTCACCCATTTCTCTACCAGGCTATAAACATATTTAACAAATTGCTTGTAGAATACAAAAATATGACATTACATACGCGGTTCAAATGAAAATGTAACTTTAGTGTATAAATTACAATAAAAATCATGGATTCAGCAAGACATAATTTCTTTAATTTGCCAAAAATGGACATCTTTGAATACGCAGACCATTTATAATGTTCATGATCAGAAGCTTTATCCAGGAGATTAGCTCCACACTGGAAATAAAAACAATATAACCTCAAGACAAAGATCAGACATTATAAAGGAAATTTAGTGTCTGTACTGTTGTACGGCGAAGTGTTAGAGACTTGTAAAGACCATCATGAGCAGAGTAAATTCATGTCACAATAGCTGCCTCCGTAAACTCCACAACACACATATATTGACCAAACAAGATCTCCAGTGTAAACCGACATAAAATGATGGGATGTACCAATACTTCAGTGGAGATAAGGATACGCTGGGTGAAATTCCTCAGGCATATAATGATGATGCCCCAATAACGGATACCAGACGTAGTGCTCAGATGGATACCAACTGGTAAACGCAAATGTGGACGGCTAAAGATAACATGGCGAAGGACAGACATGACCGAGCTGGAAGAGATGGGTCTTTTCTGGGGTGATGCACAAGTCATTGCTCAAGACAGACCTAAACAGCAAAAGATAGTTGCAGCCCTGTTGTTCCAGACATGACCATAAGGACTTACTAACTAATTGAAAGGGAAGACCAAAATTATTTTATAAGCGTTTGTAGTTTCCGGGCATTCGATACCTTTGTGTCTGCAAAACATGTTAATGCTGGTAAACATATTAACATATATATGGATCATTTTGTTATGTATCTGTACGGAAACCAGTCTGATTATTCAAAATAACATGAATGACGAGAGATCGTATGGCCAATTTCACATTTTATACAATAAATTACCGGATAATTGTTTCTTAAATTTCAGATAACCTTAGGCACCATTTTTATAAGTTCTTGTAGGGTTTTACCTCCAGAATGATTTGTCTGATCATAGTATGCTGAAGACGCCAATAAAATTTACGAATCGACAGATCCAATATATCTCCATATAATCACTCAGTTACAAGACTTATATTGAGGAAATATAATTAAAATATTTTTGAACCAGGCTGCATATCAACAAGTTGTCGTTTGCTAATCCAGTGCTTCACTGAAAATTTCAAATTAGATGTCCCAGAAATAGATAAATAAATTAAGAAATTTGTACAATTTCGAACGACACTTTCTACCTTTAAAGTATTTCGATAAAAAAATGAGGAAAATAAAAAACATCATTCTCATCAGAAATGTTTTTAAAAAGATTGCTTTTACTACTAAGAGAGTAGGTCTGAAAATCCGGTAAACATTTACAGATAGATTCCACAGATATACAACTTTACTAAAGTTTCCATTTCAACAGTGGTGCTTGCAATGTAATGAAAAGAAAAGAAGCAGAAACTATATTTTTTGTAATTCAAGTTTAAAATTTAAACGTACCCTAGTTAATCGACAAACAGGATGAAAACATTACCAAATAATAATAACGTGGACAGTTATCTTACACCTCATATATTCATGTAATAAGATAGTAATGTATACATCAATTTCCGTATTTAATTTTAAAACAATATTATAAAGTTAGGAATTATTTCCTGAATACTAGAATAGTTTCACCTTATAAGTAATTTATAAATCCGAAAATAAATTTTGTTTGAAGTTTTCCCCTGATGAATTACCTGTTAATATGATATCAGGAAATTGTTTTTACATAGAAAGTGTTTATTTAATGGCTCTAGAAGTTGTCCACCAGATTATCAAAGTATGGACCATCTTTTTACATTAAAGGCCATTTTAAACAAGCTTATCAGCACGAACAAGAAACCTGTATTTGTAACAATTACAGATTTCTTCAAAACTTATGCTCTGGTTTTGAGACCAAGAATCTTTTGACATTATATTTTTTTACTTTGGGCATAAGAGATCGATGACAAACCCCAACCACCCAGAAAATCATTTTTTTACATAATTTAATAGTGGAGTAAGAAAGGAGACGGTCTAAATAATTTTCAAATCAATCTCCTTGTTAGCGATTTTCTAGGCATTTTCAGATGTAATAGGTGTGCTCCTTTACTTTCAGTCATGTATGGGTAACCTGTTTGCTATATCCTGATGATCTCTTCTTACAAATAGAACCTGGATTTGATCATCAAGATTGCCTGATGAGTGTTGTACAAGATGAAAGTGGACACAAATATAACAAAATTCATGATTTGCAGCAAACGCCAAATAAACATGGAAGTCTCAGTCTGCTAATCAATGCAGGGATTACCACCAAAATAGAATTATAAAATATTTCTAAAAAATTAATTTTTTCCACCGATATTAACAACCAAGTCACTGCACTAGCAATTATACGAGGAAATGGCGTTGCTGCTCCTTTAGCCAACTTAAGCAAATATTCAGTAATATTTTTATAAGAATTTGAATTTTTCATCAAATGAGCTACTGTTACCTCCACCACCTTTGTCACCATGAGCTCTGCCACTATCTCTGTTACTGATATCAATTGTAAGACCTTTACAAAATTTGATATTCTGCCAAACCTTTCTATTATTATCATACCAATGGCTGTTAGAAAGTGGCAAATGTTTCACCTTTATCTTTTTAAACAATTGTTTTAGCCTTTCTATTATTTTGTTGGTATGGTACTTTTTCTTAAGCTAATTCCTGTATCTGTTACTATGTGTGTTCTTTTGATTTCTTGTTTTCAAAATCTATTTTGAGTTAGATCTTCAGCTGCATTGTTTTCTTTAGCAATGATATTTAATATATCTATCATTTTAAGCAACACATAACCTATTTTTATTTATTACATTTTTGCCATATCTATTTTACTGCAGCTGCAAAATCCCTAATTCGCTTTCTTCTAGCTTCATCAATAATCTTGGATGTTCTTCTTCAACCGTAGAAAGTTGTAGATATTCTCGCATAATCTCTGCTTTTCATATATGTTTATCAAATGGCTCATTTGTATTAATTACGGTCAATTATATTTCATCACGAATTTATCTCTATTGATTTGTTATAAGTTCCAATCGTATTAGGTATTGTACTAGTTTATGATTAAATTCGTCTGGTCGATGCCTGATATATCCTTCTTTTCCCGTTCTAACCAATGCAAACATTACTCCCATCCGTGTTTCCAGCTGTACAGGAAAATATGCTAAAGGTTTACGCAGAACAGCCTTATGAGAGTTGAGATAAACGTTTACCTTGCTCTTAGTAAAATATTTCTTTGAGTTTTAACAATACACACATTAGGTTTATTTGGAGCATAATGAAATAAATTTGTCTGCAATCCAGGTGTAATTAATTCATTCCATTTATTAGTAGTTCAGTTACTTGTATAGCGGAGAAAAACGGATCTGCTGAAACAATAGCTGTATTATTTTCTGAAGCAACAGTAGGCAATTAATTTATCATTATCTTTTTAGGATGATCTTGAGTATTTTCTATTTTTTGTAGGATTTTAAGTAGCATTGTCTGTAGGTATTATATAATCCATACCCACTTCCGCCATTTTATATTCTTTAAATGAATCGAAATGAACTTGAAACTTATTTTAGCTTATTTAAAATCTAAGCATGACATGCTCGTCAGTGCTTCATACGAAGATGAATTAAAACAAGCCTCCAACAATAATTAGAAACAAGGACAATAACCTTAGTAAAAAAGGAAACAACTGGTAAATACTTAGCCATAAAGGAAACTGGACCAAAAAGTTTTAAAGGAAAAATAGAAAGCATTTCTCAAAGATATGAACTCAAACAATCTTTTTCAGATGTCATAACAGCATTAACAGTATCTTTGATAATTAAATTTCGTTCAGCTGATTGCCTAACGAATTAAAGAGTCTGAAGAAGAGGACAACAAAAGGAATTAGATATTTTACTGGGATTTTTTATCTTTCAGGTATTGATTACCTGTTTCCTCATTAGGCGCTAGATGTATAATTATTAAACGTATCAGTTTTAACGAAGATAGCAAGGAAGTTCTAGTAAAACATAGTTACTTTTGAAAGTCTTTAACAAGAAATGCTATTTAGTATATATGTAATTCGAAAAAATAATTTAAAGTAGACTAAAGGGAAAATAACTTTAAGGTAACTTGAGAATAACTTCAATCTGAATACAAGTAGCTTCACAGTAATTTAAAATAACATTAAGGTAGTTTGAACAGCTGTTGAGGACAACCTTTCATTGCAAAATAAATGGAAAAAGCGAAAACATTCTTGAAAGCAAAACTGAAGAAAATTTAAAGGTTGCTAAATCACCAGAGAAAATAACAACTCATTTCAAAGCGTTAGCAAGAATTTATAAAACCCGAAGCGGGGTCTAGGGACTGATTCTTATGACTAATAAGGCGCTAAAATAGTTTGCAACATTTATTTACTTAATAGTTATCGTTGTTGTTGCTAATAGTGTAAACGTATCTAGGCTCGCACAAAAGTAACAAGAAAAGAGTGAAGACAAAAAGCTTTGTAAAATTTAACAAAATAATTTATTCCCTAAGGTAAATATGAGAAAAAGGACTTACGGTTTATGAATCAAATCCAAAATAAGTCCAGGAATTCAAAAATATATCATATCAAAGAAAAGTCCTAAATAAATCTGTGTTCGAGTCCCGATGAAACCAAAATGGATGACGATGACGCATGTCGTGACATTCAAAGTGTTGCCGTGTAAACATTTACTTGTTGAATCGCAGAAAATAATATTCCAGTTAAGAATTTCTGACTAAATTTTTATAAATGTCTTGTCCAAGGATTCTTTAAGGAGCACTTATATTTTCCAGGAAAAGGATCACTAATTCCATAAAATAAATATTTAACTTAAACTGTTCACAAGAAAATACCTTTGAGCTTCAAAGGTTTAAAGCACAAATGGTTATTTATTATTATGACATCAAGTTATATAAGGTTATCTAAAACACAAAACAGATTCCCAGATGAGGGTAAAAATTTCATCCCACTGGGAAAACCAACTGTCTGTACTCCAGATATGGCCTTAGCTACAATCAATGGTCCTTACACTGGGAAAAAAGAATTTAAAAAGAAAATTGTTTACTCAAAACTTTATCTGATTTCTGAATCAAAAGTCAGAAAATAGATACAATGTTTCAACTACTGGTTGTTTATCAGGTCAAACAAAACTGAATTGAATTCCAAAAACAAAATATCAAATCTAGCAAAGTTATCATTACAATGACATGCATTGGAGCAAAGTAAAAATTTTAGAAAATTTAAAGCTAACAAATAGTTAAATTACATATACATAACAATAGACTGTGTGTTATATATAAAAAAAAAAATTAAAAAAGGGTCCATAAAATTTCTCGTTTGGTGGAAGTTCTGTTTCATAAAATCTTTCAAACGAATCCATATTTGCCAATTTGTATACTATTTGTATATATAAACAAAGTTAATAATAGACAACATATGAACCGTTCCGATTCTCTCAGCCTATATTTCAACGAAATGTTTTAATTGATTATCTGGATTTTTCATCCTTCACATTTGCAGCATGTTGCTATAGTGATTCGACTACAAAACAATAGCTATCTCTGTAATATTCCTTTTACAAAAACAAAATCTTGTGGCCGTCTTCTCCAAATTTAGTACCTAAATATTTCCTATTGGAGATTGCTTTTTAGTCAGAGGATGAGACTTCAACCCAAATAAGTGATGTATAAATAGTCTATTTATTTTGTTTATTTATACTTCAAAGTATGATGTGGATATGCCTGACCTTGACAGTGATAAATGACCAGATCCCTTACTTCGTAGCTTTCTTTGTCAACTTCAAAGCTTTTCTCCCCGATATCAGTGGAATTATAATGAATTTTATCTTTGTTACTGAATATCATTTCAGCAGCGTTACTTGGTCTTAGTCTTTGCTAAACAGATTTAGCAAATAATCCTAAATATTCATATGATTTAACTATATAATCTTCTCCCCTTTAAATGATGGGTTGCAAAAGCTTGTGCGAAGGAGCCCTTCCATCAAAATCGATATATCCATGACGTTTGTGTCCAGCGTCCTGCTTGCATGACTCTTTCCAGTCTAAGTACATAAAAGAGGCCTTTAGTTGATGTTTGTGGTGTTTAACATCCGAACTCTCACTTAGAGCATTATATCTATTGTGTTAAATGTTTTATTGCATACTTTGTTACTATTCTTTATCTATAGTTCTAACTAGTAAAACCATTACTTTTCTCTTCTTTCTTTCAATTCATAAATATAGACTGATATGTAAATTATTTAAAATTTTATATATCTCGTGTATTTATTGGGCATTTATTCGGCCAATGTTTATATTTACTAGTTTTATATTTTTGTGACCTATACTGATTTTCGTTGTTACTAGTTACATAGATTTGTATCAAGAATGATTTTACTGAACCTAACTTTTTCAGCTGCTATGTTCCAGAACTACGGTCCAACGTCTTTTAAAAAGTAAACAAAAACCCCGAGAGGCTTTCTCCTGTAATTTTAAAACTGTATTTATGTTTCCTTTGTTGTTGTTTTTAAACAAGTTAAGTCTAGCTGAAAGGCGAAATAGATGTCTGTAATTTATTCCTTTCATATTCTGATATTTTTCGTATCATGGAAATTGTGCGTCATCTACATACTATTTTCTTTCAATCAAAATTTCAGGAACAAATTTTATTGTACTTTACGGTCGTTCCAATATAAAACAAGAGTCCCTCGAGGGAACTGACGCTCTAGATGAAAGGAGTTCAGAATAAGACAATTACTTTCTTTAACTGCTTAGTGTTGAAACCGTCTCTGATATTTTTCAGTGAAAAGATTTTAAATTAGCTGTCGTTATGGAGATATTGTATAGCAGATTGGCACCATTTTCGTTTAAGACAAAATAGATACTTTCGAAGTTATTTGTTAACAACCCATATCATAACAATAATCCATTCAGCGGAGTAGTCAGATTTTCAAGATAGCAGATCTGGCAGCCATATTGAATGTGTGAATATCGCCATTTTCATTCAGTACCATCCTGTTATCATAAAAAGTGTATTGGTCAAACACCATCTTGAAATCGCCATCCTCTTGGAATAGCAATATTTCAAGGCAGTTGTCAAGATGGCCATATTAATTAGTACTTTTCATTAAGGACCTGCTAGACACCATACAAACTCTTCTGATGAAACCCTAGTGGCAAACTGACTTTATGTTTACGAGGAATATAGTAAACAATATTTTCAAGCAGGCCACATATTGGACGTCAGATCAACAGCAGTCTAATTGAGAATCAACAAACAACATTAAAAGATTGTTAGTGAAACACCATCCTGGCGTTACCATTCTTTCTAGGGCAGTAGTTATGAAAAACTTTCAAACTGGACACTGTGGTCACCATGTTAGACATCTTATCGGCATCGTTTTCATAAAGGATTTACTTGGAACCATAAGAAGCCTTTAAGTGAAAACACGACGTTAATATGGCTTTCCATTCAGAAGGAGTGGTAATAACAAGACGTTAGTGGTAGCCGTATTGAAGGTTAGACACCATAATTATTTAAAACCAACATCCATCAGACGTCTTGAAGTGAACCATTAAGTTGATATAACCATCCATTCAGGACAGGCTGCGATAATAATAATATAATTTTTACTTGGATTTCAGACTGAAACAATTTTCATTTAAGATCAACAGGACATTTTAAGACAGTTTTTCAGTGAAAACTTCGTGTTGCCACGACCTTCTACTCTAGAGAAGTAGCAATGACTATTTTCAAGATGGCCGCTGCGTGTCGGCTACATTGCCTATCTGTATGACATAATTTTCATTTGGGGCTAACTGAGCATTATAAGTATTCTTTCGTTGAAAACACCACGCCGATATGATTTTATGTTCAGCAGTTGTAATAACAAGATTCTCAAAATGCTGCCATGGTGGCCATAAAAACATCAGACGGGTAATTTCATAAGATGTTTTTAAAAGAAATTACTATGCTGATATGACCATTCATTCAGAATAAGTGACCGTGGTGGCCACATCGAGCAAAAGATTGAGAATATTTTCATTTAGCGCTGATTAGACGTCATAAGAAGTCTTTTGGTGATAAACCTGTGTTGATATGTCCATCCATTCAGAAGGAGTAGAAATATTTTCGAAATTGTCATTGTGACTCCAATATCCGAATACCGTTTTCCTTTAGGCCCAACTAGATCATGGGATGAACGTGCGTGTCAAGTTTCAAGGTAGTCCTGGAAATAAACAGCTTGAGAGTAGCGAAAATAAATTTGTGTTAACGTCCTAAGACAGAGGGATGATACACAATAGACCATCCCATAAAATCTTGTCTATGCCCAGTAATTAGTCTTAAATCTATAGCACACTGGTCATTTTTTAATGTTTTACCACATTCGCAATTTAATTTTGCTTTTTTTAATTTTATATTCTGATTTCTTATCTTTTCCAGTGCAATACCTTTAAGATTTCATTATATTTGCACAATATTCACCTCACTTGTAGCTAGGGTTTATACGTTTCATTTCACCTATAGGCTTAATTTACTTCCTTATACAGTCTAAATTTTATATATAGTCATGTAAGTACAGAAACCAGATGGAAAATATCGTTTTGTGATTGACTATCGCCATCTGAATTCCGTGTGCAAGAAGGATGTCAATCCCCTCCAAAGAATGGAAGAAATGCTAGAAACTTTCAGCAACTATCAACACTTCACTTGGGATAGATTGCTTGTCTGGATGCAGTCAGGTACAATTAGAGAGTACGATAAAATAAACAGAATGTCTTTGCTCGGAAGGCTTACACGAGTTAAAACACAATGTGATTTGGACTGTGCTATGTTCAAATAAGACCGCTAGACAGACTGAGTCCAGTTCATTCCTTTTTTTCTTCTTTGCCAATATAATTAACATTCAGAAGTCAACCCAAAAAACACATTTCTTCATGATGTATAACCGGGATGCTCGTCTCCCTTTTGATTCAACTTAGCGGAGTTGAAAGAAACATTCAGAGACATATGTTCTAATATAATAAAAAGAAATGTTCACTGAGATTAACAAAATATCGAATCAAGCAAAAAAAACCCAGAAACATTAAAAAAAAATCAAAATGACAAAGAACATGAAGAATTAAAAGTAAGCAACAAATGTTGCATATATTCACCGGTCTGCAAACAAGACCAACTCTACAAAATTGTTACAGCTGTGGAATGACCCACATAGTATAATTGCGAAAACTTCACATGTAAATTATCAGATTGAGAGCTGTGACAAACTAAACAGTTGTACGGACAAGTCAAATGAAACTGTTTATAGACCCGAATGCCTTTCCGCAATATCCTGTATTGTTTCCAGAGGCACCATGTGACAATATTAATCACTAGGACACTACTACTTAGGCTAAAGACTATCATAAAGAGCCAGAATAGATAGAAAAGGTTCAGTCTCGTCTTAAGCGTGCCTTTGAAGAAAAATACGGTGGTAGCAATGTAGTGCTAGCAGAAACAGTTGTTACAATGGATAAAACATAATTCACACACGGAATAAGTCAGAGCACAAGATTTCATATGGATATATCGTTTATATCTGTCATTTTTCTTCAGTTACCTGTGTAATGCCCGTGTTATTACTTCTATAATAATGTTTGTGCATTCTTTTGCAGTTCTAGTGTCACTCGTCTCATAGGTAAATGGGTGAAATTCCATGTTTTTACTTTACAAACACTGACTTGTGTAAATAGGCCATTCATATGATAGCACAGGGAAAATTTATCAGATTACAGAATCTCGTAAGACTGTCTGATAAGGAGCCATTAAAGGTATTTGGCCATTGATAAAAATGTTTACAACTGGTACAAATGTAAACTATAGTACAATTCACCCTAACAAGTAACTGATTAATTATCCTTAATTGACTTAACATTTATTCATTTAGATACACTGATTTAATATTTTATCGATCTCTCTATGTGTTACAGATGTGCATACTGTCATATGGAATCACACCAGAACCTTGCACCCATAAAATAATTTAATAATTTAAATTACGTGAAACTTTAAGGTGGCGCTCTACAGTTTCGTATTTAGCATAGGGTTAGAATTTTAAAGAAAAAGAGTTTCCCCGGGTTTCCTCAATAGTTATACTGGCTATTTAAAATATACTTTGTATATCTTAGATATTGTTCAAAGATCCTTTAATTCCTTTTATTTTGATGTATGATTGATGGGTGTAATATGGGTTAGATAGTATAAAACTTGGCCTTACTCTAGTTGTGCACCTTTCAAAAAAAGTGCTAGCTCTACTTGCTCATTTTCACTTCTCGAACTTCAGAGGTAAATTATAAAAAAAATAGAACCGATAACTTTTTTTACATTTTATGTATTTGGTAATTCATTCATTGCACTTTTAGAAACTGGTATTGTCTAGTTTGGCAAAATTCATTTTCCATATTTTAATAGCTGTCAAGAATAGTGTGCTTTAGACAAATTTAGGTTGATTTTTGGAGCACAAGGGAGCAGTCATTTTAGTTAGCAATGTCCTAAGATCATTTAAAATTTCCAAAAGTACAATATCTAAAGAAATTTCATCCACATTACATGAAAGTAGTATATAGGTATGCCAACATTCTCTCAATAATGCATGTTTAAAATGCAAACAACTTCACCTTACATACATCATTCTCTCAAAAGTACATAATAACTCGTGAGCGCCACCTAAGCAAATAAATCCAATAAAACGGGGTAGATTTAAATAGATTATGAGCTGTCAACATAAGAGTTAAAATGTATAATTCAACCAATTATACTTACAAAAATGTACACCAAGCACGTATCCTTTTTTCCTCACCAATTCACATGCATCGATTGTGTATGTTACTAGATTTTTAATTACCGAGGTTAATAAATATAGGATTGAAACTAAATAAACTGGAAGCCGACCGATACATTTGTGTGTTGTGGGGGGGTCTAATCACTTGGTCGCAAAGATTTTTCGACAGTTTTGAATCTGGAACCAGTAACTATAACTAATTTTTTTTCTTATATTCTCCAACAAGTATGATGCATTATTATTGTTTTAAAATAAAACACTGGTGGTACAATACACTACATACGTTGTCAACTCTTACGTCGGGAAGAAAAAAAATTACTATCTATCCATGCCTACCTTCCGATCTCATAATGTCTCCCTATTTTTGCAGACAACTTCTGATTATTGTATTAAGCCTCCTGAGATTATCCATAGAGTCCATTTTTATATTATAAATGTGTTTTGTTTTTATTTTTTTAAAATTATTTTTAACGTAACTATAACCATCTAAGTGATGTTTAGTACTCAGACATAATGCCGCACACATACGGCATCATGCACATTATCCTGACACCAGGCTAACAAGTCCTAGCACTAAAGCCTATTAATGCTGAACACCAAGCGAAACAGCTGCTAGTAACGTTTTATAAGTCTTTGGTTTAACTCAACCGGGGTCCGAACCCGCGACATTCGGAGTCCAAGGCGGATGCTCTATAACCACTTAGGCCACCAGATCGGTTGTTCTAATTTATCACCTGTACATATTTTGACGTAACTAAACAGCAGATTTATCACGTGTCATAAACTTTATGACAAAATTATAAGTACAAGATTTAACTAAACTGTGTTCATTAGTGTAATTAAGGACAATTTTTTATCTTTATATTTTAATTGAGATTATTTGCGAAATATTTAATTATTAGTGTGCTATGGTATTATGTGTGTGTGTGTGTGTGTGTGTGTGTGTGTGTGTGTGTTAAAGTGAAAGAGTAATTTGCATATGGCTGAATACATACCTACCGTATTGATCAACACTTTCAAAATGCCGAAATACAAACTAGATAAAATCGTCCGATGAGAAGAATGATCCGAAGCAATCAAAAGGAACAATTTTTTGTGGAAAATGAAACCATCAAGGTTTGGCAGTATCTGCTGAAATTTCAAGTCTCGACAGGATCAACACCACGTTGGAAGAAAGACGTGGGTATAGACTAAACGACGCCGAAACATTCAAACAAATAACAAATATCCTTATTTTATACCAATCACCTGATTATTCATTTTTCTCCCTACTTAGCTTCCGAAAAGTTGACAGGGAAGATACGTTCGAAATCTTCTTTGATAGAACACTCACGGATATAAGACTATTTGTTTCATTTCCATAAGTAAAGATATATACATACTTTGAGAGTGAGAGAGAGAGAGAGAGAGAGAGAGAGAGAGAGAGAGAGAGAGAGAGAGAGAGAGAGAGAGAGACTTACATGATTGAGAGAGAGAGAGAGAGAGAGAGAGAGAGAGAGAGAGAGAGAGAGAGAGAGAGAGAGAGAGAGAGAGAGAGAGAGAGAGAGAGACTTACATGATTAACAGAAACAAGAAGGCCATTATCACCAAGAGCCAGCTTGGAATGGACACCAGGCCAAGAATCTCCATTGTGTTAAACGCAAGAAGTCTCTCTCCCGTTACTAGCTCAGCACTGCCGTTGTCAAACTGATGTCTGTAACCACTTATCGACTATCTCGAGGGATTTTATAACAAACAGGTATATCATTCGCACGCTCAAACCTATTTCACTGGGTGAGATATTGCTGGGTGATAAACGTGCAGAACATACAAGACTATGCCGTAGTTGTTTTATCTTTAACCTAACGGTGGACCAGTTGTTGTATATCATGTGATATACCGAGTTACTAAGCTATTTGGTTTAAGTGGGGCGAGGTAATATGTAGGTTGACAGTTACGTTATATTGTGAAATACTTTACAACTACATGGATTCAGCAAGTTGCTTTGCGTTGTGCAATCAGAGGCGGACTTACCGTTAGGCAAAGGTCGGCAATTGCCTTAGGCCACAAACTAATAAGTGTCATTTGAAACGCCTCATAAACCTAAGGTTACGATTTGTCGTCTTAATTTTTTACCAATTAATTATATATCTAAACATCGATACGCTGTGTTAAGACTGGGGACAAGTTACAAGTACATCTTTCTCAGATAAATAAGGACTGAAAAGGGAGAGAACAAGGGCGGTGGAGGGCCCCATGCCTGTGTTTGCCTTAGGCCTCAAAATGACTAAATATGCCACTGTATTCAATGCAATTGTGAATGTAGGGATTAAATGCCTCGTAGAACAAAACTTTTGAAAATATTGTGCTAGTACAGAATCTACAAATATAACTTGGTCAATAGACGTTATGTGCTGAATGCAGCAAGAGAGCTGACTATTTCTAAATAATAAAAAGTTTTGTCAAGAACGCCATTTTAATTAGGAAAATCGTGATTTCAGCTGGTGTGTCTTATGATAGCTCTTTGCCGCTGAAAGTACCGCTTTATTACTTGAAAGTGCACCAATTTAAGTCTCTTAATTGAAAAAGAACGTTGAAAGGATAATCTACGTATCTACACATCGGAATTATAGTTATACACATGAAACTCAGTTTTTGTTTGACATATTCCTTTATAATCTTCTAGAATATTGTAAGTCTTCGTACAAACTGAGCACTCTACTTCAATAATTCTCCAACAAACAGTTTTCCATGGACGCCAAGTTATACACGTTATAACGTATTACCATCCAGTACGTGTCAAAAAAGGATGGTTGGATGGAAGACGGGATGAATGAATGGATGGATAGACACGAAAGTTATTTACTAGGTGGTACCAGGTAGTGGGATTAAAAGGGTACTAATATTACACGACTTCACTAACTACTGAATGGGGAAGTGAGGAAAAAACGAAGATGGGTCTCAAACGTCAAATGAATTATTTATAAAATAACGCCATCAAATATATTAATATTTCTGTACACTTGGACGCCTCGATAGGGACTCAGCATTAAGAGATTGCTGTTATGACTGGTCGCAGTAGTGTCAGGATAATGTGACTTGGTGTGGCATCATGCTACTTGTCTGCGGCATGATGCACCAGTGCTAGACATCACTAATACCTGTCACACTATATACATTGTAGCGATATGACTGAAAAATTGTTAAAGCTACTTTAAAAATCCAAATCACACACGTACACATACAATGGGTATCTTTGCATTGTTAAAAACCAATACGATCACAAGAAGAATCAGTTCCCTTTACTGGAGCAATTTATTACCCAAATGTATCACAAGACAAAGGCAAGATTCAATTCGTTTTTGAATTGGTGAAGAACTCATTTCCATTATACTTAAGCTTAAATGAGCAAGCAAACTACGTTTCTTGTAGCTTTACTATCAAAGCCTAGTTATATCAGATATAAAAGGAGATGTATATTTCTCTTTGTTGATCTAACAATGAACAATAAAAGCAATTGCCATAATAAATTCCTGTTTTTGTCAGTCTTAATTTTTCCATTTCCTACAAATCCATTTACTTGTAACTATATATTTTCCTCAGTTTGGAAGCGACGCCGAAAAAGTCAGTTATAGACTTCCAGCACACTTCAGAATTTTAAATGGAACGCCGAAAATTAGAAGCTTGGACATACAATAACAACAAACTGAGACCATTTGTGTCTATATTTTTCATTATCTTTCGTTTCGATAGTTTCAACAGCTGGGTTACCATTATTTAAACACGAGTCTGCAGTTTTATCAATAAAGCACGACGAAATTTTTGACATGAAATTATACCGGTGTTAATTTATAATCCAGGTATCATACCGGTGTTAATTTATAATACCGGTAAGGTGATTTCATGTTGTCAGACATTTTATCGTGCGTTATTGATAAAACTGCAGACTCCTGTGATTTAAAGTGCCGCTGCTGCAGAAAACGAATCGGTGAAGAAGAAAGATCGTCGGAAAAGATTTGCGCACTTTTTAATGCTCTATACTTTAAATTAAACATCGGTTCTTGGAAAAATATAAAAATTAATCAACAACGTACGTACGAAAGTTTCTTTTCATGCTATAATGTCATGTAATCAAAATAAAACTGCTTGCTCTTGGGTGGTTTTCAACATGTGACCAATCACATATATAATTGCGCGCGGACCTGATAATATAGAGCATTAAAAAGTGCGCGAATCCTTTCCGAGGATCTTTCTTCTTCGCCGATTTGAAATAAATAAAAAAAAACACGTCGATAACTGATTGCAAAGTTTATTACTCCAATGAGCTTGAATTTAAAATATATATGCAATATGAAAATAGTGGGTTAATGTCGTTCCTGTGTACATTTATCAGAATGGTTGCCTCATGCACAGTGTGCAAAGTTTAACAAGCAAGCTAGCAACTGTTCCTTCACCATCTCAGATATCACCATGAGTATATCATCATGATATCATCCATTATAGGTACATTGGTTATATGATAGCCATCAATGTAAGCTACAAGATGGTGAGTCACTATAAGGCAAAACGTCCAATGAAAGAGATTCAATTCAATCATTGAGAACTAACATACTTAAAAACAGTCTAGGTTCAAAGACAAAACAAACCTACCAACTTCAAAAGTGTCCACATTTTCACAAGACTAAAGTCCACTGACTTCACCTTCTAGAACAAAGCAGACCATACTCACTTCTACCAGGTCAGTGATGACTATAGGAAAAATATTACAAGAGACTCCCATGTCACCAGTGACACCACTGAAATCCCCAACACACATATATGTGGAGAATTATCCAACTACACCAGAGGGGGATGCATTGATGTTCAAGGGAAAATAAAGTTCTCATGTCCAGTGAATAAGCAGCTCACTGGCATTGTAGCACTTGCTGCACTTCAAGCATCATCATCATCCTACAAAGGAGAATTGCTGACCAACCATAATGTATGAACCAGCCAGTAATCCAGAAAGGATTAGTACTGTACCTACATATCAAACTCCAATGGAAGCTACGCAACAAAAATAATTTATTTTCCTAACAAAAAACATGAAAATATGTAAATATGTTAAACAAGACTTACGGTTTACAGAAATGATCCAAATTGTTTGTTCAAAATAGAAACACGAGTCCTGTAAAATGTTCTAAACACAGTCAGAAATTCAATTCCGGTCCAAAATGGTGCATGAACACATCAGAGGAATGCTAACAGAAAATTCTAGAATTTTATTAATAAAGCACAGTTTATATTGTTCCGTTCAAATTTAGAATATTTTCGAGAAAATGTCTTTGTCCAAATCAGTAATGTTGTTCTCCAGAAAAACAATTAGCTTCTCTAACAAAACATGCTCCACGTAGACATACAGACTTCTTCTAGCACAAAAATACCTTTTTTAAGGTAATAGAAGTTGTATAACTCAGATGCTACAATAAACTGACTTTACGACTCTACAACTGTCTGTGACTCTCAACTACGACTGTCTGTCTTACAAAAAAACTCAACATATAAATGAAGCTAATATGTTTGAATTACACGCGCACGAGAATCCATGCAATTTCGTAATACTTCTGGACATTAGGAAATCCTAACCAAGTATCATACAATCGTTTTCATAGCTATTCCGTAATGTTTAATTGTAATGAATTTGTTATCATACAAAGCACGTGCTCATATGAAACACATTTACCACTCAAATAAACACTATTTGTTTTCAACAACATATTAATTAAACTGTTATTAATATAATTATATTAATAATTACATTTAATGAAATAAAAATTGAATATTTTTTTTTATTACAGAATTGATTCTTTAACACACGCAATTAAACTACAGGGTCGTAACAGACAGCATTTCCAGCAATTTGGTTGAAACAGGTTGAAAAGAGTGTTTTCTGTCAGTATAGTGTAAGAGTTGACATGAGGAAGCCATTCATGATCACTCAGATTGTACTATCATGCAACAGACAGGGAGATCCATGATCACTGAGATTGTGTTATGTACCAGACAGGGAGATTCATGATCACTAAGATTGTAATATCATGTAACAGACAGGGATATCAGTGATGACTGAGATTTTAATATTATGTAACAGACAGGGAGATCCATGATCACTCAGATTGTAATATTATGTATCAGACAGGGAGATCCATTATCACTGAGATTGTAATATCATGTAACAGACAGGGAGATCCATGATCACTCAGATTCTAATATTATGTACTAGACAGGGAGATTCAAGATCACTAAGATTGTAATATTATGTACCAGACAGGGAAATCCATGATCACTCAGATTGTAATATTATGTACTAGACAGGGAGATTCATGATCACTAAGATTGTAATATTATGTACCAGACAGGGAGATCCATGATCACTCAGATTGTAATATTATGTACTAGACAGGGAGATTCATGATCACTAAGATTGTAATATCATGCAACAGACAGAGATATCTGTGATGACTGAGATTGTAATATCATGCAACAGACAGGGATATCCGTGATGACTGAGATTGTAATATTATGTAACAGACAGGAAGATCCATGATCACTGAGATTGTAATATTATGAAACAGACTGGGAGATCCATGATCACTGAGATTGTAATATTATGTACCAGACAGGGAGATCCATGATCACTGAGATTGTAATATCATGTAACAAACAAGAAGATCCATGATCACTGAGATTGCAATATTATGTATCGGACAGGGAGATCCATGATCACTGAGATTGTAATATTATGTAACAGACAGGGAGATCCATGATCACTGAGATTGTAATATTATGTACTAGACGGAGATCCATGATCACTGAGATTGTAATATTATGTACCAGACAGGGAGATCCATGATAACTGAGATTGTAATATCATGTAACAAACAGGGAGATCCATGATCACTGAGATTGTAATATTATGTATCAGACAGGGAGATCCATGATCACTGAGATTGTAATATTATGTAACAAACAGGGAGATCCATGATCACTGAGATTGTAATATTATGTACCAGACAGGGAGATCCATGATCACTGAGATTGTAATATTATGTACCAGACAGGGAGATCCATGATCACTGAGATTGTAATATTATGTACTAGATAGGGAGATTCATGATCACTGACAGGTTAATTTGAAAGAGGCAGGAAGACTGATGGATAAAACATGAATAGCAAGGACTCAGGAGCCAAGACCTCACAAGTGAAGAAAACAGTTTTCCATCTTCAAACTTTTGTTTCCTACATCCTTTATACCTGGCATTTTATTAACCAATTTTGACTAAGGCTAAGAAATTTTTTAAAACTCTAACTTTAACATTCTGTAAATAAAATGTAAAAAGGAGGCATTCAGTTTTTTGGTAAAATGACAGTCATTTTAACACTGATAATTTCTGCAACAATTGCCAATTTTTTGCAAAATGTATTTTTTAAAAATTATATGTTCAGATGGCAAGTATTTGTCTCTGTCTTAGACTCAATCATGTTGGTTTTGTCATTCATAATTAAATCCTTTGCTTTTTACATATTATACAAGTTGTGTCTCCTGTACCTTGTGAGACAAGAAATTACTCCATTTCTTTGGCACTGATACAATTTACTTTAAAAAGTCACAGTTATAAAAAACAACCAGGATTCAAATCCCAGATCATGAATATTTCAGCAATTTCATATATGAAACACCCATGCAAAATTTACACTTCTTATGTAGAAAACTGTCAAGTTATGTTGTGGAAACCTAACTGTCAAGTTACAACCTACCTGTCAAAGGACATATAGATGATATAATTAAGGTAGTGCCCCCTATGACCTTGATGACCTAATAATCTGTATATAATAATCTCAGTGAATATTATATTATCTGTGATATTGAAAATATACATAACAAGAAGCAAAATACATCTGAAATAAAAACTTTATTTTCTTTTTTCATTTTTATCTCATTTCACCTTTACTAAATTATTCCTTATCAACTTATAAAATACTTTTCCATCTTTACCTATGATCAAACTGTTATCCAACAATTTATTTCTCACTTGTATCACTATCAATTCGTGTCCCAGAAGAATCTCTTCCTTTACTTTTTCTATTCTTGTGTCTTTCTCTGTCAAGAGAATATTTTTCTCTTTTATCTCTATCCTGAGAACGTTTTTCTCTCTTGTCTCTGTGATAATACCTCTCTCTTGATCTACTGCGTGATTTATATCCTTTGTCTTGTCTTTTGTGTCTTTTTTTGGATCTGTGGCCTGAACTGCCTTCCCTTTCACGCTTTTCTCCTTCATCCAAGTTTCTGAATCTTTCCCTAAAACCAGTAACACCACGACCAACTTCCAATTTTGCTGAATTTGAAAGAATTGGTTTTCGAAATGGTCTTTCTTTCCCACCAAATCGAAGTTGACCAGATTCTTTCCTTCCCCCGAAACCTCCACCCAAGCGTCTTGGAATCCAGCCAGGTAATGTTCTTTCACATTCAAAATCCACCAATATCGTCTTCCCATCTAAATCCATTTTGTCAGCATGTCTTTCTGCTCTCTGTGCTGATCTCTCATTGGTGTATTCAATAAATGCATAACCCTTTGAAATGCCTGTAACAATATCTTTCACTAATCGTAAATTTTTGATCTCACCATATTCAGAAAACACAGATTCCAAAGTTGTTTCACTTGTGTTTGGATTCAAATGTGCCACAAAGACAGTATTCTCTGGGATTCCTCTTACATCTTTGTTTGGCTTATACTTTGAATTCATGGCTCTCACTATTCCAAGGTCATGTGGTTCCATATCAGTGCCATCAATACTTCCTGCCATTAATGGGTCATACACTTTGGCAATGGGAGACCACTCCATACTGCAGGTTCTGAAATAAAAATAAACAAACAACTTCTCTTAATAAGATCAAACTTTTTAAGTTAAATACAGTTTGTAATAATTCATCAAACTTAATAATCTATTGCATTATTGTGAGACAAAATGTAATTATGCCATCACTGTGGATTATTGAGATATATATATAGTAATATGTAAATTTTTTAAGGAGAGGGTAAAACCAATTATAAATATCTTATACTTGCTTGCTAATTCTGCATTGCTTTCCTTTTTCAGGATGCCATGTTCAATCTAAATCTTCCCTCCTCCAATTAGGATTGCGGGCAGATTAGAAAAAATATCTTCCCAGCCTGACTGCTTATTCTTATTTATATTTAATTGCTATTGCTTGTTAGCTTTTAACTGTTATTTTTAAATTGTATTTTGGACATGACCTTGCCCATATCCAGTTCAATGTGTTCCTGATTAAAGAAAATGAAGTTGTGTCTTATTTTAATAAAACATTATACATAGTTAATAGTATTATAGGTGTGTGGGTTAAATATTAGTAAAACATTCTAAATAGCTAATAGTATTATAGGTGTGTGGGTTAAATATTAGTCAAACATTATAAATAGCTAATAGTATTATAGGTGTGTGGGTTAAATATTAGTCAAACATTATAAATAGCTAATAGTATTATAGGTGTGAGGGTTAAATATTAGTCAAACATTATAAAAAGCTAATAGTATTATAGATGTGAGGGTTAAATATTAGTAAAACATTATAATAGCTAATAGTATTATAGGTGTGAGGGTTAAATATTAGTAAAACATTATACATAGTTAATAGTATTATAGGTGTCTGTGTTAAATATTAGTAAAATATTATAAATAGCTAATAGTATTATAGGTGTGAGGGTTAAATATTAGTAAAACATTATAAATAGCTAATAGTATTATAGGTGTGAGGGATAAATGCCCCTGTGGGAGCCAGCTAAGAGCACTAACAAACAAGTGGGAAGGAGCAGGGAACCACACTGGAAAGGGAGGTACCATTGCCACTAGTTCCTCTGAGAACTCATTGAATGGGTACTGACATTCTGAGCCTGCTCCCCCTTCTCTAGAAAGGAAAGTGTCAAAATGGGGTTTCCACTGTCATGTAACCACTCATGGGTGTGTGTATGACTAATCCTTCTAGCTGTCCTCATGGAGGAGAGTGGCAGGACAAGGCAAAACATTACAGAGCAGAACCATGGCATGGCATGTCCAGCATACTTTGAAACCAAGGCAGAGATCCATGATATTATTATGAGGGGAGGGGAATGAAAGTTTCACTTTCTTCTCAGAAAGGCTGTGTTAAATAAAATCATGATTTTTCTTAAATAAAAAAAATCTGATTTGTTTTTATTTAAATCAGATTTGTTTGATTTAAATTTGATTTGTTAATGAAATTGATTGGGTCATAGCATATGACTATACAGTCAAAACAAGAATAGATATTAGTTTTCAGTTTATTTGCAGAATGGATGCATAATTTAAATAATTACATTTTAATGTAATTAATAAACAATATTATGACAGTCACTATGATCAAGTTTAAACAGAAGTGACTGGCTTCTCAGTTAGACAGATGGTTTCTATGTCGTTTCTGCTGGTTACTGAATTCAGTACACCTAACTATCCCTACAATTCTTTATTACAAACTTAATATAGTGTCACAATACCCAACTTTTCCTGGAATGACAATCCTGTCAAAGCATAGCTTCACAATCTTATTTTCTTCCAGACATTGCACAGACAATAATACAGATTCAAGAATTCCATGGTCTAAGAGATCAGCCAAGGCTTTTATTCATAATGGTACCAGATCAAATGTAAACTACAGCTTAAGTATGCTATGTTAATACTGGAGTATTCAAACTTCAAACAAACCACTGATGATTACAATAAGCTGTGCAGATCCTACATGTATTTAATTTTAAGTTTTACAAACATTTTGAATGTTCTGATAATTCAATGTTCAAAAACACAATTACAATTATTAAGCAGGTCCAATATGTGCTCATTTAGATTCACATTTTAAATGTAAGATGTTCTATTTACAAAGTAAATTCAGTCATTACGTAGTTTTTCTTTATATGTAAATAAACTTTAAATATCATATTTATTATGATTTTCGTAAGTGATCTAAATTATCTCATTTAAATCAAAGAACCTGCATTGGGGTCTACACATTTCATAGGAATTAAATGAGATAATAGAAGAAAGGGAAAGGTGCTGATCCAATAGGGACAGACATTTTTTCTCCAAAGAAGACATAACATGTTTGACTGGTCAAACTACAGGATACTCCACATTTAGACTGTTAATTGTACATAATGTAATAGATGTATTCAATATAATCTATTGTAAATTCCCCTGTGCTCTTCTGTATTTGTCGGATAAAATAACCATCATTCTATATTAGGAAGTAATTGCTTTTAAAACATCAAGTCCAATATTCATGTTTGAAAGAAAAATGCATGTGCTTGGAGATAAATTCTAACTGTATGGCTTTTAACAGACTGAGATAATGAGCTAATATTTTAATATTAATCAGATAATCAGGCCCATGTTCAAATGTGTACTGCCCTGCAGGCAAACATTTATATTTGCTAAACACAAAAAATACACTGGCACAGTTACAAAAGTTTTGCAATGTTTAAATTGAATCAAATTTGTCATCAGGGGAATAAACAACTTTGACAAGACAAAACAAATGTGCGGTAATACAAAAGTCTGTTTAAAACAACCACTGAGTGACAAGAAAATAAGATTAACTAAAGACAAATGATAATGAGGATGCATCATCTCCTATGCTATTCCATTTTTGGTCATTACAAGACAAAATACGAAATAAATCAAAAATTAAGAACTGAGCAAAATGACAACAAAATACAGTAGTGAGCAAATACCTGCATTCTTGCATTTGGCACATTTATTAAAATCAGATGAGGAGGACTTAATAGACTTATTAAGACAAAAGTTTGGATTATTTTCTTTGGGTAAAAATCATTAGGAATTAAAAGCAGAGATCTTGGAAACGCTTAATTACGTGTATTTGTATGCAAATATTTGATTTAGTACTCAGAAAATCACAAATACACAGGAGTCCTTCGTTTTTGTTGCAAACAGGAAAGTTTCGCAGCAGAGTAAATAAGTTCTATAAATACTGAAGCAATGCTTTATTTTAGTTTGTTGTTGACTTTGATCAAAGTTCATCTCTTTGCTTTGATGAAGGAGCACGAGTTATTGAAGGCGCCACTAAAGGCTCCTTATGAAGGACCAAACAAATACCCATTTGTTATTGCTGCAGGCAACATCAAATAATTGTAAAACATTGAGACATTTTTTTAAAAATTCCTTAGTATATATCGGTGTTTCATAGGTAATCAATTTTCATTGAAGTTATAGCAAAACTATTTTTTTCTTGGCTTATTTTTTTAAAATTGCTGTCGTTTGGTTGACTGTAGTCATTTCCCATTCTCGCCCTCATGGGTGGTCAATTGTAGTGAGTCAGTTGCATGGCTATTTTGATTTTATTACAGCATACAGTATCAAGTCCAGATATCATCATAAGTGGATTATGATATAAAAATGCACTGTTATGGTGGTTTGTCAATGTAAAATAAGGATTTTTTTTATGTAGCAATAGAGTCCAGTGCATTTTTATATCCAAGTTTGCGGTTTTCTGTCATGGTGGCTTTGAATTTCTCCACTCCATAATTAAGACTATAAACTGTTTGTATCAGCCAAAAATGTTGTTGCCAAAAATATCACCAGATGGTATATTATGTCGCTAATAATAAAAACAAAATCATAATTTGCTACACAGGCAAAACCCAGCATGATCATAGTTTTTCATTTCATTTGAATTCCAATTATTGCTGTATAAATATTGCCTGCGAGCTGGAAAACAATAGTCCTGAACAAAATGCCATTTGCAAATTTTGACAAGTATTTTGGAGTAAAACAGAAAAATGATGAAGATTTTGATGAGATTCAGAACTGTGCTAAAGTTGCTAGAATTGATAGTTCTGATGCAACAGTAGCCAAGTGTAGGAAAGTATGTGATGCCTGACTTAGTGTGGTCTGCAACGTTTGCTGGTGGGACTCCTACTTTTGCCAAATTAGTATTTCTGGACTCCTAGTTTTAAAATCCTATCGAGATCTCAGAAAAGGTATATATACATTGTTCATAAAACATGTTAGGTGTTAAGTGCCTTTTGTGGTTCTCTTAACCCGACTATCCTATTTATTTTTAATGGCCATTAAAACTAACAACAAAACAAACAAAAAAAAAACAAAAACAAATGAATTCATGAATTCACCTCCGAGATAGAACTTGGATTGGAAACTGTTGAATGAAGAAAATTTATTAAAAAGTAATTAGTACTAACCTTCCTATCCTATGGAAACTGCTAATGTTGAAATCAGGTTGAGTTCAAGAATACTTCTTTAACAAAACAACAAAAGATATATTAATATTGAAGAAAGTGTTTAGATAGCTTTGTTTCGTTCAAGATCCCCATCATCCTTTTCAATGATTTCAATATTCCCAAATTCCATTACATTCCAGCCAACTGAAATATAGGCCAACCGAATTTGAAAACATGTCCATTTACTAGTCTAGTGTGGGAATTTGAATTTAATAGGAAAAAGATATCTGATTAAGTCTGACTAAAACATTATAACTTTATTTTGTAGAAAGGCTCCAATATGGGTTGCCATGTGTGAGATATTCCTGAAAATTTTACTTATATATACAATATAAGGTTATACACTCAATTCACAAAAGTTTTCCTTAGCTTCTTTCAATAAATGTCTTTTACAGCTCCGTTAGTCGAATTTTAGTTACACATTTATCGGAAAACGACATTGAAGTTACGACATATATGTTTCTTTATTACAATCAATATTAAATGTAAAATATAGCTTTGAAATGAATAAACAGATAAAATATATAACAGTTTCATAAAATAATAATTTCTCACATATAATTAAGTAAGTAATTTATGTCGTAGTAGACAATGGTCATTAGAGGTGCTTTGGAATTAATCATACAATTTGTATTGTGTTCCGATTGTGCTATTGTCGAACCAGTTTACAGCATCGATACCGAAAGCAGAAGACATGCGATTTCATTCGTATGGTCATTCTGAATTCTGAGCCGATTTGGAATAAGTAAGTGCAACAAAATATGATTATATTTATCGAAATGTAAATATAAGAAATGCTGGATAAGTGTGATATTCTTTAGGGTCAAAATCGTGTATCTGTACCTTAACAAGGGGCAACGTCAGGTTTATTCCTCCCCCACTATTACTTAAGGCATACTGGTTATAGACCAATTCTCGCCGTGTACCCATTGTCCCCATATTAATAATAACTCGCGACCGCATGCAAAGTTTTGATTCCTGTTTTTAAAAAATAAAAAGAGTGATTATAACTGAAAATCATGATCGAAAATATGCATCAGATTAATATTTTTAACAGAGTTATTATTATTATGGCGAGAATGGGTACGCGGCGAGAATTGGTATAGGATAACAAGCCATATTTAAAATGCCATCTCAGGTTAATAAATATGTTGGTTTTTTTAGAAGTTTACAGTATCAGAAATAACAAATTAGCAAATAAAATATGCTCCTTTTAAAAGTATTTGCTCATAGCAAATACAAACAACTAATTTAATTGCATGCATGCAAACAATTCTCCGAAAAGGGAGCATTTTGTAGTGCATATATTGAATACAAATCCAGTATTGAAATTTTTGGGGAGTTAATTAATGAAACAGCCACTAGAGAATATAACCAGACTATTTTTGAGACATTTAAAAAATACATGGTATATAAAAAAAATGTTTTGGGAAATGTGCCTCGGCCAATCCAGAATTTGCAGCTTTAATTCCTCAGAATTAATTTATTTCCTCCAAATTATGTGAAAAGCTTGTCTTTATTCATGTTTTATTTATGTAAAAGTGAAAAATATGGGGTTGGCAACATCTAGTTCCTTACTTTTTTAAAAAAAAAAAATCTGTAAGGACATTGTAATGAGACCATCTGTTTCAAATCCCAGCCAAGTCATACTAAATACTTGCAAGAAAGCTACTAGCAACTGCCTTGCTTGATACTTAGTATTAAGAGGTTAGTGGTAGGACTGGTTGACC
>JAEAOA010002332.1:1330000-1362500 GCA_016746295.1 Potamilus streckersoni | reverse complement strand
TGTTCAACTCAAATTTCTGTCCATGCCATGAGATATAGATCTCTTGCTGTAAAACAGAACCAATCTAGTTTGCAAATATAAATGACAGGAATGTATATGTTGATCAAATATAATGTATGCCATACTAGCATCTTTGCACAGGTGCCATCCAGTTGGTGGAGACATATGATATAGTACCATGATGGTTCCATGCCACTCTAAGGCCAGTTAGTGCCTTTGTGCCCAATGGACAGTTGCTACTATGGACCCAGGGCAACAGGCCACAGTTTTTGTATTTCAGCCCAACAATTCCTCATGAACAGTCTTTCTCCCACATCGGCTTGCATTGAAATAATTTCAGTGGGCAGTTCAGTTCTTTGAAAGAACCATCACTCAGCCCAAGAATCCTTTTCCTAAGGTTTTAATCATGGCAACAGTAGACCTCATTATCATATCCCAGATTGCCTGCTTATGAGGTTATTATATTGATACTGTTGTCCCAATGGTGACCAGAAGTTAGACCAGAACTGTGATTTTTGGAATAATAACACATATATGAGCCCATATGAGGAAATGGAAAAACCTCACTGGGCTTATGTTGAGTGGTCTCTGGCAAGTACAGTTTTTGAGGAGTTGAAATATGAGCACAATGGGCTAGGAAGCATGTCTATTTCCACTATTCTAGAAGGCCAGTGGATAGTGGCTAACTCAGGACTGTATGTTCCTTATTAGTATCCAGGAGATGAAAGCCATTTATGAAAGAGAGACAGTCAAACAAAACAAGAAGCTCCAATCTGTCCGATTTTGAGGATATGAATCCAAAATTTTTGGTTTAATGCCTAAAGTATAATTTTTCATAGGTACTAATCTTGCTGAATATGGCACCAAGGCTTCATCAGTTCACCTCTTATGAAAGTCCTGCTTCCTAATCCTATATTTCGAGCAGGTAGAATCACTGAAATAAATATTCTACCAGTTGACCTAAACTACTTGCATGTCTGACAAGATGGGTCAGTACCATCCATGATAGCCCCAGCTTTCATTGCTAAGAACAGACTCGATTGATGATGAATCAGACATTTATTGGTGGCAGAATCACTCTCTATTCTGCACACTTTATCAGAAGTGCTACTTGAAATAGACCAAGTCAGTCCTGCCTATACTTATCCTTCAAAGAAGGAAATGACAAAATATCTGTACAGGCACTTTTGTCCTGGATAAAATGGGGTAGTCATTCTGCATATTGGGAAAAAACCCAAGATCAGTGAATTTATTATGCATTTCAGCTCACAAAGTTAGGGCAGTCACTACAACTGTTTTATTTGAGTGAAACTTTCCAGACATTTCCCACGATGTGATATGGAGGTCAGATTTCACTGTCTTCTAAAGAATTTGTCTCATAGATCTTTCATCCCAAAAGGCTGATTGATCTGGTAGGACCAATTGCAGTGCTGCAGCAGGTTACCTCTCAGGGTCGTTCAACATCTTCATAAGGATGCAGCTTCATCACCTGCTGGATTTGTGGGAGCAACAAAATCTCCCCTTTTGTAACCACTCATCGACGTCTATTCTCAAGTTAGGTTATCTAGAACCTATCTCATATACCTTAGGTGACTGGAGCTGGCCTCTCAGATGCAAAGGGATGTAACACCTTCCACTTGCCTATTCCCCTAAAGTATTATGATTATACAGTATAACAGAATTGAAGAACAAAACAATTTTTTCTAGTAAAATGTTTTTTCAATAATAATTACCCAATCATAATATTCATAACCCTCCCAGCCTCCATATATTAAGTACATCCATATGAAAATCGTGTCTTGTGATCCAGTAGTAATAAGCATTCACAGGATTTGGTGCCAATCCCTGATCAAGAGTAGATCACTCTAACTGCCATCCAGCTGGGCAGATAACCTTTAGCTTTTTAGCTAAAATGTTTTAGCTCAGAGGGCAGGATTTGTGAGATAGTGGCAGTTCTCCTAAGATAGTTTCTACAGGATATTTGTAACTCTGCCTCCAGATTAGTTTTGTTGTAGCAATGGCCAGACAAATCATACCCAAAGTTAGCCACACATAGTTATCCTGGTAAGAAATGTCATTGCCATAAATTTGGGATAAAACCTTTGGAATGCTTTGAGTTTTGCTTCAATGAGTCATGAATTAACCAAAAATACTATTGGAAGTGTTTTGCTTTTGCACCAGCATTACACCAGGAGCAAGATCATGGTGACTTGGAAACATAAGGTCAGTAGTTTTTACCTTGACCAGGTAAGCTTCTGGGCCAGATTGGGCAACTAAAGGTCTGCTAGAGTTTGTCGTTTATTTAGAAGTTTAACTGTGTCTATTGTTGTTTCATTAGATTAAAACATAAAGATGAGACATTGCCAATAACTTGTATACAAGTGACAACTGTGAGGTCTTAACACAGAATGCTATCAAAGGCACACAAATGGAGGTAATGTCGGTGGAACTATGGCTCATGTACAGAAAGTCCTGATTGGTCAGTTGTACACGTATATAATGTTACATATATTAAGTATTTTACCTTTTTTTTGTCTTGTTTTTTATTTGTGTGCCTCTTTGGGGATTCCTTGTTTACTTGACATTCAGCCAGGATTGTGCTGTTAAAGTGCATACACACATTCATACTCTGCTTTGTGGCATCTCCTGTATTACCATTTGGGTTTAGTCATCAAGGTCAAGGTTATTGATCAATTTATTCCCTTTATGCAAATATTTTTACTTGAGTGCCAATTTAAATAAAGACCTTTAACTGTTACTTTCTTTGTCTGCTTGTTAACCTCTATTTCTCTGTGACAAGGTTTACTGTAAGAATTTATCATTGTATACTTTTGATGAACTGACTGGTAGAGGATAAAAGTGTTCTGTTTGCATTTTTGCAATGATTATTTATGTGCTAATAAATAAGACAAAATACTAATAATTTTTTTTAAGTGTCCTTAGAGGAGAAAATTGAGGAAATTATTGATCCTGATCCTGTGGAGGCTGCACAAGGAGAGGTTGTGAAAGGGCCTGGTGAATATATAAATGGTAAGTTATTATTTGAGCACAGTACTTTAGGAAAGTGAACAATCAAGGAGATAAGCCACTGTGTATGTCCAGGTGTGCATAGCATAGGTGTTGTGAACATATTTGACCACAATACCTTAGGGAAGTGAAAGATCAAGTATTGCATTTATATTCAGGTGTGCATAGCACAAGTTGTTTTAATATAATGGACCAAAATATCTTAGGGAAGTGCAAGATCAGGTGTGCATAGCACAAGTTGTGTGAACACTTGACCACAGTGTCATAAGTACATGGAAGATCAAGTACACCATTTATATTCAGGTGTGCATAGATGAGGTGGCATGAATACAACATTTTAAGTCTTAGACTTGAAACACATCGATCAGAGCATATAAAGATCCATCCATGTGTTTTATATGACCTAAAACAAACTAAGATAATGACAAGTTGCATTAAAAATTTCACTGATAGTTTTGTTATCCACATTTCTTTACAAGTCTCCTTGAAGTGTTGACAAAAGTTACAAATAATCAAAAACTAAAAAGACATTTAAGTTCTAGTTTTGTTGTTAGTATACAAAATGTTCCAGTTATTTTCACTTTCAACAATAAGTTTTGATGTATTCAGTACTGGTTTAAATTTTGGCCCATTTATTAGTCTTGTTCCTGATCCACTATTATCTACATTTACCTTGTGTGCCTGTTGTATGCAAAGGTTGGATGCCAGAGCACACACTACTAATGCTTCCATTTTGCTAAAAATAAAATGATGCAAGTATCCTAAAATGTAGAAAAGGTCTTTCTGCAGTACCACTGTGTAATGGAATATAACATTTCTTTTTCTGACATGACACCTTCCATTTTGGAGGGAAAATCTATGCAAAAAAAGTTGATATTTTACAATACTTATATTGAAACAAAAGGGGATGGTGGAATGGGGCCAGCATCCCATGGATTACAAAACTAATTCTCTACTGACTATCTATTGACCCTTGGACCCTTAACTGTCCATTTTCAAAAAAGTTAAATACACCAGTAATAATTCTTATTAATGTACCAGATGTACTGATGTTTAATGAAGAACTAAGCAAAAAGAGTGGAAACCCAGCTCTTTTATAATATGCCGCCAGATCAGGATCTCTGCCGTTCACAAATAGGTACACGCTGTATACATATAGATTCTGAGCTATAAATATGAAGCTTGGTAACATTTAAAAAAAAACAAATATGTAAAATACACTTTGAATCTCTCCCATGTTTGTTACTATTTAACAACTGTGAAAAGAATTGATTGATTGTGGCCAGATAGGAAACTAATATGTGTTTGTTTTATCCAGGAACTTTTCTGATCACTTTGAATAAAAAAAATTTCCTTCTGAAATTGGAAATATATTTGTATTTATAGTATAACATGTAATACTTACAATCAAGGATTTAGCAACAAAATTAAGGTATCTAGTTCCATGAAAATGAGCATCATGGTTACCTTCTATCCCAATGTGTTAACTTAGGTTTTAAATTATTACGTGATTAACATCCATCTCTCACTTCATTTGTAACCTGACTACACTGACAGAGGGAGATGGATCATACTTGATGTTTTTTAGGGGGATAAGTTGTAGTCAGTGAAGGTTTTAGATCCCAATGCAGTGAAAACCCTCCACCCCTACCCCTACCCCTGCCCCTTCTAGGTACAATGAAACTGTCTTATTAATAATATGTTTGTTATATTGTAACTCCATCAATACCATTTTGAGGAAAAGCAATGATATTTTAGATGATTTTTGGGAAGATAAGCAGATAACAATGAAGGCTCTTAGTCCACAATGCAGCCTTGGGGATAAAATTGGCAGGGACATAATAAAAGTGAAGAAATTAGCAATAGCTTCTATCCCAGGGTTTGAAATTTTCTTTTTTCAGGAGTGGCCAAGGTCACAGAGAAAGAAGTGGATGGCAGTGTGACACAAGAAGTCCAGGAAGGCAATACCAACAATTCCAACAATACTACAGTGGAACCAATGGACATCCTTGGCAATGGTCTTTTGGTTAAAAAGGTATGAAAAATACATATTGAAATATTTTTATATATATTTCCTCCTTTTGTTTGATATGCCAACATAAGGCAGAGCAAATCAATGCATGATGTTTGTAAGTCCAATCATATGTTCACTTTTTCATTTTCTGCACAATAGATAGCTGTAGTCCTCCACCATTTGCCATTAACAAACATAGCTTGCATTTAGGGCAAGATACACATCAGTTTTAAGCTCAATAGGTTAATGGTCAAACTTGTATCAACTGAAAAAATGAAAACTTTTTCTTCACAAGAACTTGACTTGTATACAAGAGACCTTGACTAAATTTTGTAAATAGTTTGTATTTGAGATAACCTGAAGATCTGTTAATTTTGGAATCGAAGGTCAAATTGACTTTAAGAAGAAATATTGATTTCCTAATGGTACTTTTGATTCTTTTTCATTTACTTTGACCAGATGTTTTTATGGTTTATATACCTTGACTTAACTCTTTAAATGGCTTGCATGTGAGAAAAGTAAGACACCTGTTAATTATTGGATAAACAAAGGGCAAGGTCAGATGAAACCTGTAAGAAGAAAATGGTTTCCACAATATAACTTAGTGGTCTTGTGTCACAAAGCATGCCCAAACTTTTTAATACCTTGCAGTTAAGTCAAGAAGGCACCTGATGGTTTTTGGATCAATAGCTGAAATGTCATATCAAGAAAAATGGCTTTCCATAAAATATTTTCATGTCATATGATTAAAATACTAATTAAATAATGAAAAAAATTATTTTAAAATATTAAAACTTTAATTAATTATTATTATTATTATTATTATTATTATTATTATTATTATTATTATTATTATTATTATTATTTTTATTATAAATTATTATTTAATTATGTTGCTCAATCCCAGCAATAACATATTGACTAAAACCTCTAAAATAGGTTGCTATCAAAGCAATGTATTGGTATACATACAATAAATCAACTTGTCGGACCATTATTGTGTCTATTATTAAATTGATTAATTTCGTTATTATTGCAACTGATAGGTCCACTGAGACATTTGCTTCTAGTTTGGCTCCAAAAATTATATTTATCACTTGTTCGTCAAGGATAATGAGTGAATTGTTTTCATGAATTCTGTAAACAGCAATTTTGTTTTCTGGAATTAATGAAATAATTGACTTGCAGGGCATAAAACTTATCTCTACACCATCCTTTTTGAGGAAATATTAATGCAAAAGTAGACATTTTTGCTATGTATGTTGATACATTGTATTGACACAGAAATGGCACAAAATTGAGGCAAGGTTAAACAATCATGCTTTTTGTGCATGTTTTGGCAAAATGACAGCCTTGAGGGTGACTTGTGCCTAAATTGTCCCTGAAAATAGACCTTAGTTTCTTTTTGAGATAAGGAAGATCTATGTTGATCTGGTGGGGATAGCATCATTTAGCATCGCTAAGCAATATCACTTTGTAATTTTCACATAGGACGTGAGTTAAATCTTGAAGTACTCAAGTATTTGACTAATGAAAGAGGGTTCAACATAGAAGACTTACATGTATGATACTGTTTATCAAAGAGTAACCATAGGATGTACTGTTTATAGTACTCTTGTTTGAAAGTAGTTGTTTTGGTTCATATTTGCATTGGCTTTGCTGGTTATAGAGCAGAAGGGCTAATTAGATGGCCTGTTGTCCATTGTCTGACATCTTCCCATTACCACCACCTTTTTATTGCTACTACTAGAAAAATTCATGGAGGATTGCCATGAAACTTTACACACACATTTCTTACAAGATCTAGTTGGCCTAAATGAATTTGGCGCACAACAGACGTCAAGTACTTTTTCAGAGTGGAAAGTCATATTGACATTGGGGTTGTTGCTAAAAGACTTCTTATAAGGTCTCATTGGTAGTAAATAAAAATGGTTCCACTTATACATTCAATATAGCTACCACAGTGACCATCTTGAAAATCTTGTTATTGATACTCCTGTTGAAAGGATGGTCATATTATTATGGGGGTTTTAGTTAAAGACTCCACACTGAGTCTAAATGAAAATGGTGCCAATCTAAATTTCAATATGGCCACGATGTCAGCCAAATTGATAATCGTTTTGTCACATCTCCTGCTGAACATAAAGTCATATGAACATGCTGTTTTCACTTGAAGACTTCATTTGAGGTCTGGTTGGTCCTAAATTAAATAATGGTCCTTCTTATGCATATAGTATGCACACAAGTCTGTATTGAAAATCTTGTTATTTCTACTTCCCCTCAATTGATGGCCAGTCTTTTTTGCATGGGATTTTCTTGCTATATCTAGATGGTCAGTGATGAAAATACTGCAGCTGAAATATCCAATATGGCTACCACACTAACCATCTTGTAAATGTAATCACTCACCATCACTTCTCCACCTGAATAGATGGCTGAATTAACATTGGGTTTTCACTAAAGACTTCTTAAGGCATCTAGTTGGTTCCAAATGAAAATGGTGCAACCCTAATTGACAATATGTTTGGGTATTTAAATTCCTAGCTTATAGCAACTAACAAATCCACAAAAAATGAGTACCCTACAATTAGAAGCCAATACTGTATGCAGTAAGTTAAGTTAAACCTGCTATAGCCAGTGGTCTCATATATTGGTGGAACCACTATACATGCATTATGCTATGAATTTATTTCTTTTCTTAGTTTTAAATTGCCATGTTTTTGTTTAAAAAAAAAATATTTTTTTATCTGAAATTTGTGGCTTGTGGAAAATAACCTGTTTACACATAAGGATAATTATTTGTTGGCTACTTTATGTAGCATCCATGAAAATTGGGGCCATTAAAAGTTCTTGTTCTAGAGTAGTCATCTTCATCTCAGTTTCAGATTTCAATTTGATCTTATTTCTTTCTTCTTATACCAAGGTGTTGGTAGCAGGTCAGGGCAATGATACTAAACCAGTTCCTGGAGATATTGTTTCTGTGCGCAGTAAAGGCCAGCTTGAAGATGGCACCCAGGTTGATGTTGAGGATTGCGTTATGTTCACCCTGGGCGATGGAGATGTCCATCAAGGTGAGACAGAACTTTTGCCCAGACATTTCAATCATGATCTCAGTTGAGAATTTATGTATCTTACATTTATATAACTACAGTAAGGCAGAGCTTATAATGCTGTAATATTTTTCTGTCCATCCATCACTTCCTTATTTCATTTCTGCACAATAGCTCCAGCATGTTATGCTATCAGACTTTTTCATTTGTGCGGACCACTCCGGTGGCCTAGTGGTTAGAGCATCCATCTCGAATGCGGGAGATGCAGGTTCAAACCCCAGCCGAGTCATACCAGAGACTTTAAAAATGGTTCTAACAGCTGCCTCACTTGACGTTCAGCATTAAAAGGTTAGTGTTAGGACTGGTCAGTCTGGTGTCAGGATAATGTTACTGGTTGGGATATCATGCTGCATGTCTGCAGCATGATGCCCCAGTACTAGATATAGCTTTAAAAAAAAAACTCACACTGAAAACATAGCGATAGTGAAAAATTGTTAAAGCTATGTGAAAAATCCAAATCACACATGCACACACACAAAGACCATCACATCGCAGTTGTGTGCATTTTCGAGCAAGCAAAAAGCCTGCCATGTTCATAATCAACAGCTGAAATGTTAAGGTCACACTGGAAGAACAATAGTTGCTACATGGTAATATTAGTTCTGCATCACAGACCTGAACCAAACTTTGTTAATGGTTTTGGTTTTGTGATAAGGAAGAAGTCTATTCATTTGACATTATAAATAGCAAAGGTCAAGGTCACATGCCAAAAGAAGAAAAATGATTTCTTCTTCAAATATATTACCCAAACATAATACCTTTGGAGAACTCCTGCTACCTCATAAATTCACACTGATCAGGCTAAACGTTTTAGCGAAAAAGCTAAAAATTATCTGCCTACATAGGTGGCAGGTAGAGTGATCCCCCTTGATGCCAGGGTTTTGGGACCAAATTCAATGAAAACATCTGTTACTACATCTGTTAAGGCCAAGTAGCATGCTTTCTGCAGACAGAGTGATCACACAAATTCCATACCAGCAGTTTAAAAGTTTTTAGTCTTACAATAAGTTATACGAGTTTAGTCTTTGAATGAAAGTAGACTCCATTTATAAATTTCCAGTTTTTCTGTTCTTTCTATCATTAACAACAAGGTTAACTTGCAGTGTTAAAATCACATTGCCATCTTCACACACATAGGTGCCTTTGATACATGCCCGCACAAGTAGTGATGGTGTCCACTAACATTGCTATAACCATTCTAATAAGTGCATGTTTGGTCTGATATGGAAAGTATAATTTATGCTGTGCCTAGATACCTACAAGTAATTTTTCTATTTTGTCTTAGCATCCATTTCTTAGTTATATATATGATGCTTTACTGATTTTACCAAATTTATAAAACATCTGTGGGCATTTTCTACAGGTAACATTGTCTGATAATGGAGATTGAAGCAATTACTTTCTAAGTATCAATAATGTTTCATTGACTTTTATATGTGCATGTTTTGTGTGTACTTTTGATTCTCTTATATTACTGTATAGCTTCTGCTGTGGTTGGGTATGTACAGTTAAGTTTTCTATACATAATTTATTAACGTCCAGCATTTTCATTACTTTAAGTGATGCTCCAATAACTTTACCTGTATAGGTTGTCAAAAATTGACTTCCTTGGTTATTTAGCATTCAGTTCTTAGATGTATTTATTCTAGGTGATGTTACAGTGATTTGACATGTCTATGCTGTCAAACATTGACCTTCCTACAGATCACTTATTATTAGAACTTGTTATTTGGCATCCAGTTTGCAAAATAATTATAATGAATGTATCAGTGATTTTACTTACATAAGCATTCAAAAAACTGGTAATCCTTCAGATAACTTTTTACTAGAATTGGTTCAGTTTGTTCATGTATTTATTATAAGTTATATTTCAGTGATTTTACCTGCATAGGCTGTCAAAATTTGGCCTTCCTGAATATAACTTATTACTAGAACTGATTATTTGACATCCACTTAGTTTGTATTAGTGGTGACACTGTAATTCGTAGCTACCTGTACAGGTCACTTGAGCTATTTCTCAGTTATTTTTTATAGTGTGTAATTCTGCATGGACACTTCTAAGTTCATAAAGCAGGATGTGCACACATTATGTGTATATATTGTCAGCTCTGCCTGTCTTAAAGATTTGGACAATGGTCAAGTCCAATCTTGCAACCATTCTATGTGTGGATTTTGATCTGGTTGTAATTCTTTGAATACATGTCATATTATGGACAGAAGTCCATCGGTGACAATTCTATTGGGACTAAGAGAAAGACACATAAGCTTACGTTTAGGGATAAAGCATCATCAGCTTGCATGCAAGAGTTTGAAACCATATCATTTACTGGGAAGTGAGATGGAGAGCAACATCAGCCTTAGTTACAGTCTCATGTATCAGAATTATGGACCTGCTTTGTAGATCAATATCCTGTACCATGTCCAACCTCAAGAACTGGATGCCAACCAAAATGGCCATGTTCTTTCATGACTGGACTTGGCCAATGACTCTGATCTCAATAGGCCACAACCACAATCAATCACACAGCATCGCCACCAGATAAAGGAACTTATCCAGTTTAACAGTTTGAGAAATGTTTACAAAAAATGACTTGTCGAGTTGATAAGTGGTTTTTGGTGGACTTTGTGTCACATTCATCCCATCTTGTTAGCCTTCACCCAGGGTTCATTCAGCAATAAACACAGCACTTATCACTGGTTGACAACTTAAGCTCATTCCGATAACTCTTTTATGCTTTGGAGTTCACAATGAGATGCAGCAATTCGTTCTAAATGATGTCCAGTGGTGAAACTGCTTAATCATTGTGGACTTGCAAAAGACATGGCTTCTTGTCCCACTCAAAGGTTTCTAGAAGTCCAGTGATTATAAAGTTGCATCTCAGAACCAGGGAAATCAATCTTGAGTCACATTAAGAATACCTTGCAAGTACAGTCTCTGACTATAGTGATTAGTGCAGATGTAAACACAGAGGACTGGGATAACAAGTCTCCTACCATTTTGGTATGTCATAGAGAAGTGTTAATATTCTTAAGACGAAAACTAGTTTGAAAGCATTTCATTGGTGTCTGGAGAACCTACAAGGGAATGGATTTACCATTCTGTCTGACAGCTCTGGTGACTTATCTCAAACAGCAGAGTGGAACCAAGTCCCCAGACATTTGTATTTTTGTTAGAGGTTTTTACAAGTGGTGTCCTCAATGACAATTACAGCAAGAACAAGTATTGATACAAACAATTGTTTTATTCATCCCCCATTCTTCACTCAACAGATGCGTGACAGGATTGACCTATGATGGACAAATTGGCAACAAGGTCAAATGCCAAAATCCCAACTTTTGTCTCATCAGTCCCAGATGCAAGAGGCCTGGGTAATCAAGGTAGATCATGCCTCATCTTGCCTTCGGAAAGGGGAAGGATGATGTATCAACGTGGACACTTTCTTCCTGGATAAAGTGGGCTATCTGTTTCACATATCAGAAATAACCCTACACCAATAAATTCACATTGCATATTGGCTCTTGGAGTTGGGACAGTTGCCACAAATATTGCGCATGAGCTAAACTGTTCTGTACCTGTTATTATCCATGGGATGGAGACCCAAGTATATTCTTCCATTTTTATCAGAGATCTTTCATCCTGAAAGGCTCAACTCGATCTGGCAGAACCTTTACCCATTTTGCAAAATACACCCTATCTGGGCTGTTCAACAGGTTCATAAAGATATGGTGTCACAACTTCCACTTGATTTTGCAGGATTTTTCCCTTTCTAAAAACTGCTCCCTAGCATATGGAGTCTATTTTCCAGTCAAGTTATCTAAAAGCAGTCTCACGAACCTTAGGATGTATATCTCGTTCCACCCCTTACCTATTCTCCTAAGGTATTATGAATGGGTAATGTATTTAAAGAAGAAACCATTTTTTATGTGTAAAATGTTTTTTATAATACTTACCCAATTAAAATACACATACACCTTCTCAACCTCCCCAGTCACATCCATATAGAGCGTGTGCCGTGAGCTTAAGTAGTAATTGATTTCACTGTTATTTGTGCCAATTCCATTATCAATGAGGGAGTCACTCTATCTAACTGCCACCTATGTGGGCAGATAACATTTCAGCTAAACATTTTAGCCTGGGAGGATGGATTTGCAAGCTAGCAGCTCTCCTCAGTTATTATGATCAGGTAAATATTAATAAAGAAACATATTTTGCTAGAAAAAATGGTTTCTACACAATTAAATTAATTAAACATCGCATACTTGGACCAAACTTTATGGCTGACTTGCACTTGGGACAAGGAAGAAGCTGCTTTTAGATCAACAGGTCAAGAGTTAAGTTCAATGTGACTGAGAGAAAAAAATAGTGTTCAATAAGTTTAGTTTTACATCACGTCTCTACACTAAACTTTGTGGCACTTGAAGTAAGGTTGAAGGCCTGTTGATTTTTTAATCAGAATCTAAGTTTAGATCACTAAGATTGTTTGCACAAAATTTTTATTTTTTGACATACTGCTCCAATGGCTTATTGTTTACAGCATCCGCCTCAGATGTGGGGTTTAATCCCCAGCCGAGCCATAATGAAGACTTATAAAGATGGTACTAACATCTGCCTCACTAGGCAATCAACGTTAAATGGTTAGTGTTAGGACTGGTTTGTCTGGTGTCAAGATAATGTGGCTGGGTGGGACATAATGCTACTTGTCTGCGGCATGATGCCCTAGTGCTAAACATCACTATAAACTGCTACACTGCAGACATCATAGAGATATGACTGAAAGTTCGTAAAGCTATATTAAAAATCCAAATCACACACTCACATACATTCTTTGACCTCATATTTTCCTTATAGTTTGTGAATGTCTTGCTCTTTGAATTAGTCATTAGTTGGAGTTGACTTGCCCACAGAGACTGTCCAATAAAGACTAATCTTTAGACCACTGATTGACCAGTGATCAGACACCAGATCACCAATCACAAGACAGCATATCAGATGACAGTTATTAAAGATCTGTCACTGAGTCATCAGCACTAGATGGGATGTGTGTCTGAAAGTTATTGAAGGATATGTCACTAGTCACTAAGTACCAGATCACTATATGCTAGCCACTGAGCTTTGGACATCAGATACTGGTCACTTAGAGATGTACTAGGTGACATCTACCTCATTTCTGTCACCTGGCACTAAGCACCACTTGCCTGTTACTAGATTTGGTGTATATTGCCGATCTTCCGTTTTCAGTCTCAGGTCACTGTTTATCAGGCACTAAGCACTGGTCACCAAACACAGAGCACCAGGTGCCCAACATTAATCAATTTTTGCCGTTCATATGACATTGGTCTTTGGACCAAGTACCAAGTTTTGACCATTTGTCTGAGGACCAGACAGCAGGAGGAAGGTATAAAGTTCAGTGACTACTCTTTCTATGTTTCCTTTCTATTCCTATACCAATGGGAACAGCCTAATTATGTCTCATTTGTGTGGGGATTTCTTACAATGCAATCTTGCTCCTTTATTCTCTCACTCAAAAGTGAAGAAAAAATGTCTGATATCTCATGAGGCATGTGGGGCTACTTACTAACCAGCCTGGCCAGTTAGACATTTTAGTTAATCTAATGGTATGTGCTCCTTGCTGTGAAACAGATTTAACTTGTTTCATATAATTATATAATATATTTTATAATATAATTTATCCATATGTTATGAAAATATTTCTTATGTTTTTTTTTTTAGCCTGGGACCTGGCTGTGTGTTTGATGCAGGTGAGGGAAACTTGTGAGCTTGTCACAGATGCCAGATTTGCTTATGGAGAACTGGGAAGGTAAAGAGTGTTTACTTGCTTTTAATTATTGGTTGGTCTCTTTTTTGTATACATGTAATTTGATGGATTTTTTTATGAATTTTGCATATTAAGTGGGTGGTCACAGAAAGAACAGTGTCCACAGTTTCCATCAACTGTTATCTGTTGATTACTGTATTTCTTATATGGTTAGCCCAGGGAACTGCCTTGTAAATTTTCATTAAAAATAGGGGTAGATGTGAGCTTGTCATCAGTTAAGGAATTCTTGTCAATAAAAAATTTAATAAAACTTTGTTAAAGGAGAAGATGATCCTATCAGTCAACATGGGTTTATCATGTATGAACTGCATACTGTAGTTCTGTGATTTCAACATCTTGTGATTATAACTGCAAGATGTTATCTGCAGAAGAAACAATTATTCATTGTGTGATAAACATAAGACATCACTCAAGCCTTCAATTTACAGTTTGTACTTGCTCAGTTCGAATTTTAGAACTCCAGACTTGTGTAAGAATAATGATCTTATCATAGCACTTAGGAGATCCAGACTTTACGAGAATATGGCTCTATGACAAGGACTCTACTTTGTTAAATTCACTTCTGCAGAACGTTTTGTGGGATGAAATATTTTTTAAAAAAATATATTAATGTTATGGTTACAAAATTTACAGGTCTCTACTTTGGGATGCAGTAAGTAAAATTGGGTCACAAAAATACACTTACTATTTGTGCTAAAGACTCATTCAACAATCAAAATGGCTTTACAGTTGGGCAAATTGCAAACTTAGCCCAAATAAAATTATTAAGAAAATATGTGCATCAAAATTTTTCCACAATCAGTGGTTGGCTGATGAAATTAAAAATTGTTCAGACAATTCTAAAGAGAGGTAGAAATTTGTTAAAGACATCCAGGTATAGTTCAACAAGAAATTTTGTGATTCGTTGATCACATGTATAAACCAGGCTAATGTGACAGATGGTGGAGAGAAAGCTAAAATATTTAACAATTTCTTTTGTAAACAGTCTAGCATACAAATTGATAATATGACACAATGTGATCTTGTTGAACTAGGCATACATCATTTGCCATACCCCACTATCTCTTGCATCAGTATTATTGGAGATGAGATATAAGTATTGTTATTGGTATAAATCAATCCAAGGATCATGTGATCCAGACTTATTGGATCCCATGTTGCTTTAAAGTTCAATTAAGAATCCACTCTGTTGAATCTTTAACATTTATCTTTATATCTCAAGATTTCCAAATTCTTGGAAATTAGAAAATCTGGTTCCAGTATATAAAAAAGAATGTTGAGTGAATGTTTGAAACTAATGTCTAATATCACTCCTTAGTATTTTGTCCAACATGACTGAATAAATGTGTTTATAAATATCTGCATAATTATATTGTTCAACATAACTTGATTTACTCAGTTTTTCTTTACAACTGGTGACTATCAACAGTTACTAGACATTTATAATACAATTTGTTTATCCCTAGGTGATGGAAAGGAAGTTGTTTGTCATTCTGCATTACTTATTAAATTTAAGAAGATCAGTAGTTTACTGTTTGTGGTTAGAACATTACTTGTCATTAAGAAGATAAAAGAGTTGTCGTAAACAAATTAGATTTTCAGTCTATAAATGCAGGAGTTTAAGGAACAATCCTTGGACCATTATATATATGATATTGTTTATAAAATCATCACTAAGATATATGATATTGTTTATAAAATCATCACTAAGACTTTTCACAATGGTCATACTACACAATCTACAATTATGTAATATCCAAATGAGGCTGGTCAGTTTCTAAATTTGAACATTCAAAAATACAACAAAGATCAGTAGTTATAACATGAAAGTAAATTTAAAATAACCATACAAACTGCAGATGTCCAATACAGATATTCAGGACATTTGCAGCAATAAACACTTAGGTGTTATATTGTCCTGTTATGCGGCATGGCAAGCTCATAGCAAACATTTGTCTGAAAAGGCTTGGAAAAAGTTAGTATTTTATGATTCTGAAATATAGATTAGATCACTTGTCCTTAGGAAGAATGTATAATGCTTATATACTTTCTATGTTTGAATATGCTGATTGTATCTGGGAAAATTGTACTATGCAAGAAAAAGAATTACTGGAAACAATAATTTGGAGTCTATGGTAATAGTGACAGGTGCTACCAGAAGTGTGGCTCAGGGACTATTATATGAGGAAATAGGATGGATTAACCTAAATCATCAATACTATAAGCAAATTATTTCAGTTGTTTAAATGAACAGTGGTTTTGCTCCATATTGTTTACAAGATATAATTCAACCGAAGAGTGATTCCTACACCACTCAATTATCCAATAATATTTGACCTTCTTTACACTGAGTGACGCCTTATCAGAAATCATTTCTTTGTTCCACAGTTACACATTCAAATAATTAGTAACTCATTCATTCAAAATTTTAAAATTCACCTGACTGCAGTAGCTTAAATAACAAATTATTCCTAAACTGTCTTTCTAACAGTAGGTATTATGTATGTAGACAAGTAGAAACAGCTGAATAGAATATCAGAAGTATTCAACTCGGAGATATTGTGTTTTACACACATCACCGACCCGACTTACAATTAAGACATTAATCTCCAGAAATTCTGATGAAATTAACATGCATATATTCATGGCAGTGCAAACCTTCATAAAATTGTCAAAATAATTTTTAGATTAATACACAGGGACAAGTGTATTTATCACTTTTTAACTATTAAATAATCTTTGAGACAATTATATATGCTAAAAATGATCAAGCATACTTTTATATTTGTATATGATTATCTACTTCAAACCTGTAAGACAATTATTGAGTGTTAAAATTTCTCATTAATAGGGGAGAGAGTTCAGTGCTGTTTACAAATGATACAAGGCATTCAACCAGCTGATCCCATGAGCCCATGCTTGATAACACCACCATCCATGACTTTTAAAAACACAACAACTTTATTTTTTAAGGAAAATGCTAGCCAGTTCTATGCCCATCTCCATTCTTTAAGAAATAAAAGATCAAGGTTGCCCCTTGACTGTTCATGTGACAAATAGTGCTAAACATTGATCACTTTCACAGGCTCCCATGACCCTTAAAGATTTAAATAATCGGATGGTAAAAATTAATTGTTTGGATGGCCAGTTTATGGCCAAAATCATTGTTTTTTAATGGGTTCAGTCAGCTGAGGTTTTATCCAGTAGACTTAAGTTTTGTTATTTGTATCTAAATTGCAAAAATCATTGTTCTCTAATGGGTTCAATAAATTTGGGTTTTACCCAGTAGACTAAGTTCTTTTGTACCTAAATTGCCAAAATAATTGTCTTCTAATAGATTCAGTCAATTAGGATTTTTTTACCCAGTCAACTGAGTTACTTGTATCTAGATTGCCAGAATCATTGTTCTCTAATGGTCTGAGTACCATTAAATGGGGTTTTCTGTAGTGTATTGTACAGTAGCTTTACTGAATGGGTACATTTAAACATCTGTGTATTATTGTATGAAGGTCTATTCAAAGATGCATGATTCTACAGTTATCATTGTTTGCTCATAAATTATGCCAGATAATCAGATATTTTCAGGCTGAACCCTTGCTTCATTGAACCTGGCCCCTTGCATTTTAAAATGGGTGTATGTGCATTTTCTTATTATAGGATGGAGTTAATGAAGAAATAAACATAAGGTTTAAAAATATGAGGTGTGAAAATATCGGTTTTGTTTTTTTTTTTGAAGAAAAATGTTGAAGAACTAAGCATATATACTGTAATCACATGTCATCAAATAGACTGTACCATCTTAAGCCAGATGTATTATTTATGGCATTCCAAGTCCAACCATATGTCTGTTAACCATTGTTTGTATCCAGCCTGTAACTTATTATTGGTTGAAGAGATTTTTATAAAATTTGCCTAAGTATATTAGTCTTGACTAGAATGTATGCTATGTACCATAGTAAGGCATCCTGTCTCAATGTTAAGGTCATGGCAAAGAACATATAACACGGTGATTTGTATCATTGTCCAGACTATAACTTTTGAATCATAAATCATAATAGTCAGTGTTTTACATACCATTGCCATGCCCTCTGTCACAGGGTCAAGATCATGTCAATGGAGAAATGATTTAAGGACCTGCATCTTTGTGCCTAATATAACTTTTGAAGCACTGAAGATATGTCATTAAAATTTAAGCCAATTATACATCACAGATGGCATGTCACATACCATAGCTGACTGCTGCCACAAGGTCAAGGCCATATCATTGGAATGCTAAAACTAGATAAGATTGTGTCCTATCATAGCCATGCTCACTGTCTCAAAGGTGAAGGTCAGTCATGGAAAATGTAACCCATACTTGTATTCTGGCTGGAATATAACTTGAACTATAGAAGAAATTTGAATGAGACTGAAGCCAATAATATTTAAAAACAGTGTATCATTTACCAGTATAATAGTCATGCTCCTTGCCACAATGTTGAGGTCACAGCATGATGTATGAATAAAACTTTCTGTGAAGATATTGTATGTAACATAAGCCTTTAATATATCTAGACTTGAGAGTGTTGTGTATATTCACATTGATACCCCGTCAAGATCACAATAAGGATAATGTGCCTTATTTCCTTGTCCAGGCTGTCATTTTGTAACCTATATGTATGTTTTGATGACATTTTACCTTTACACATTTTATTATTCAGTAGCTAAGGTCTTAGGACAAAGAGCAATGTGATTGGTTGGGAAAATGGTGAAAAAAGGCATCATTTGTAGTGCTCGTGTTTATAGTATCACATAGGACAGTGCTTTTGTCACGTGAAGTCATATGATATAGGATGGTGCTTTTGTCACATTCAATCATATGACATAGGATAGTGCTATTGTCACATGATATCATATCATATAAGATGGTGTTTTTGTTGAAAATAATATGGTCACTATTATTTCCAGCCCGGATAAAGTGCCTCCTAATGCAAAGATCACCTACACACTGGAGTTGCTAAAGAAGGAACCTGGACCAGATTATAGCATGATGTCTGCACCAGAAAGGCTTGAGCATGTGTAAGTATTATTTTTTTCTTCTTTTTTTCTCAATTGCATTACTAAATAATGAGGTTTGGGACTTGCTTTTTCAAGAGGCAGTTACTATACCAGCATTAAAATTTTGTGATAGCTTCATGTTCAAATGTTTGGAATTCATATAACAAATGTTATAGTATGGTTTGCAGTCTAGAAAATTTATATGAAATTTTTGCAGTCTTCAGATAGTTTGGGCTTATGTGTTAATTGTATGCATATGTTAGAAAAATAAAAAGATAACACCAAACTTGAAGGAGTAAATGGGAAATATAGTGGGTATGGATTATCTTGTCATCTGTAGTAAATTTAACACGTATAGTTGTTACACATTTCATTAGGGAACCCAGTAGTTATCACCTCTTCAACCTGCCTATCTGTCTATACATTATTGCTTCTTATAAATGCCAAGGCTCTGCAATGCTTGCAGATAATCAGATATCAATTGATATACAAATTACCTATTACATGTAGATTTGCCTTTACTAGGTTTAATCTTTTCAAGTCCAGCTTCAATGAAGTTACTTCCCATTCTCCATCAATTGTTTTAAATTTGCATGTTCGATGCATGTAACCTACTCAGCTCAGAAATCAGCTCAGAAACCTTGAGTCAGCTTCCTTTTTTTATTTACATTCTATTTTGCTTGTAACTAGATATAGATAGATGTAAATAGATATATTTATTTACATTCTATTTTGCTTGTAACTAGACCTAGATGTGTCTTTTGTGGGATTTGTTTCAGCTAGTTCATTTTGGACAGAAATGTGGTCTTTGTCAATCAACTTCATATTTTACTTTGGTTTTTGCATGTTTTGATGGATACTTGAAGTTACACATACATCCTCCCAGCCTCCCCACAATTACATCCACTTAGCATGCCTTACACATGCCTTAATAGTAGCTGAGTCACCAGATTTTGTACCAATCCTTATAATACAAGAGGAGATCACTCTGCCTGGTCACCACATAGGATGACAACTTTTCGCTGAAAGTGCTATCTAGGAGGGCTGGATTTGTGAGGTAGTAGTAGTTCTCTAAAAGTATTATGATTGGCTAAGTATTCTTGAAGAAACATTTTACTATTAATAGTTTGGATGCTTACAAATAATTGACATTATTTCAAAAGTCAGCAATTAGGAAAGATAAAACAAAGGGAAGAATGTATTTTTGTGTATTCCTACAAATTCTTTTGGGGCAGTAGAGGAACAGCTACTTCAAGAAATTTTTTTTGTTTCAGTTTAAAGAAGAGGGAGAGAGGCAATTATTATTACCGCCGCTCAGAGTGGATGAGAGCTCTGCATTCCTATCAAAGGTTAATAGAATAACAAGAAATTATCTGTTCTAAAATTTAATTGTCCTTTTCCATTAGAATTAAGAATTTTGTATCATTATCTTAATAGATTGTTAGACTTTTGTCTCCTAGGTCTTCTAATATTTTGATAGTATGCAATTTTCACGTTGTTTTGATAATACCAATGTACATGTATTTCATGATTAATATAAAACACAAATTTTAAAACTCAGTGAGAAAGGATCAACTTATGAAGAAAATAGGAACCTTTCTATCCCAGTAGCATATCCAGGAGTTTTCTTAAAATGTCAAATTTTTGGAAAACTTTGAAATTTAACAACATCCAAAGGGAATTAATTCATATTTTTGTAAAGCCACCATTGCCTTGCAGATTTGATCTTTCTGTCCATCTGAATGAACATTTATCCCAAAAGCTTGTTAGTAATATTGCACAAAGATCACTGAAAAAATAAAATTGAGCTAGCATATTGATATGTGTGTGTAAATGACCTGATTAGATTTTCATCCATTACATCATTTTTACCCCCATTTTTCTTCATTGTTTTACTGTATTTTGTTGACAAAAACCTTGTTAGCATGATTAAACAGAAACCATGTGAGTTAGGCAAATGAAATTCATTATGAATGCAGATGTAGATAACTGAATTAGATTTTCAAGCCATTGTAACAACTTTAAATTTTTTTATAAAATATCATTTTGTGGTCTGCAGTGGGTGTATACATGTTTACATTTTGTGAAATGCAATATATATATATATATATATATATATATATATATATATATATATATATATATATATATATATATATATATATATATATATATATATATATATATATATATATATATATATATATATATATATATATATATATATATATGTTTTAAAATTAACAACACCAACATGTAGAATGTATGACCAGTTTTGCTTTATTGCTCATCAGACTGACTTCAAAATAAATTTAATATCATTGCGTATGTCATTGAATATACTTCTAAGTGATAAATAAACAATATCATATAAACAAGATGATGTCATACTTACATTTTTAATATCTTATTTTTTAACAAATAGTTGATTAGGAAATATGTATTTATAGCATATATTAATATTTAAAAACAAAAACACATAAAACTGGATGGTAAACACTACCATCTATGACTTTTACAAACACAACAAATTCATTTTTGAGGAAAATGCTAGCCAGTAAAGATACATATATCTATTGAACACAATTTCATAAACTTTAATGATAAATAGAGATAAAGTTTTATTTATATTTTTATTATGTATAATAAACACTTTTAAAAAAAAAAAACTAGCAATTAAAAGAAAAACAAAAAACAAAATTGATAATGAATGTTCAATAGTTTATCAGAACTCAAATTATATAATAAACATATTAAAACATTAAGGTTTACAAAGTAAGGTGCTGAGGTGTTTAATAACTGTTTTTAAAATGTAAGGCCATCTCGAAATTAAGTCTGAATATATTATGATTAATTATTTATAAATACTTTTGTACACCTTAATGTTTTAATATTCATTTTTTATATAAATACAGAAGCACAGCAAGCTTTGTAAATTTTAACAAAAAATAATTTATTTTCCTAGAAAACATGAAATAATGTAAATAATTTAAGCAAGACTTACAGTTTACAGAAATGATCCATCCTGTAAAAAGTTTTAAACACAGTCTGAAAGTGTCTGAAGTTCCGGTCCAAAATGGCGGATGACTACGTCAGAGGAAGGCTAACAGAAAATTCCAGAATTTACACAATAAAGCACTGTTTGTGTTGTCCTGTTCCAATTTAGAATATTTTCGGGAAAATGTCTTTGTCCAAATCAGTAATGTTGTTCTCCAGGAAAACAATTATTCAGAAAAAACAAAGTAAAATTAGCTCCTCTAACAAGACATGTTGTTCTATGTATACGAACAGATTTCTAGCACAAAAATACCTTTTTTAAGGTAATAGAAGTTGTATAACTGACTGTACGACTCTACGACTGTGTATGACTCTACTACGACATCAAAATAATTTGAGGCACAGTGAAAAGGACACAATTGCTGAACTTGAAGCTCTTACAAAACTGCTTAATGACAAAGCTACAGGAACTGAAAAATTCACTCAAAGATATTTTGGATTTTGTAAATAGTGTAATGTAGACAAAGTAATATGAACTTTGTTCAATGGCTACATTATTCTAATGTAAAGATGTAGGATATTTAATATTAATGAGAAAGATATATATGATCATACTATTGACTTCATGTTGTTTTAAAATAAATTGGCAAGAAATGTTCCTCATATGGAGTAATAGTAAGCATTAACTTGTATTTACATACAGATTCTTTTAAGTATAAAATAATTGTAATAATGCATATGAAAAACATCAGTTTGACCTTTGAAAAACCTTGAACAAGCCTTGAAAATTTTGAAAGAAATATGCTACTAACCTTGACAAATAAGATGATAATGTTAGAAACTTCCTGGTAATATATGTTTGTGAGAAAGCTTGCCAGTAGCTTCACAGGGGTCAGTAGTTCTTCCCAGGTTCTTTCTCCCCCAAATGTACTAGCTGCCTTGTATAGCCCATTATGGTGTGAACAATTGCATTAAACTAATAACAACAACAGCAAAAACTAAGAAATCCACAGGTAACAGGCACAAATTCAACACTATAATGTGTCCAGACACAGACAATATTATGTTCTTTAGTTGAGACTACAACCATAAAGCCATTCTAGTACATTGCCACTTAGATAAATATCTGTAACTCAAGACATTGCAGTTTCATGCCTAGTCCTTGATTTAGTTTGAGTGTAATTTTAATGTGTAGAAATTGTCCTTTTTATTAAGATACCACATCTTTGTAATTTCGACATTATGAGAAGTTAAAAAGTTGGATAATATAAAACTTGTGTGATTTTTCCTCTATCAAATTGTGTTGCTCACTTAAGGTCATTGGTATTTTCAAGACTCAGCAGTTTTAAAAATTAACCATTTTATTTCCTGCAGTGCGGGATGGATTTTTGTTTAAACCAGTATATCTGTGAGGTTATTAAGTCAAGACCGATTTTAAATTATGACCAAGCAGCTGTTGTCTCAACATTATATTCTATATAAATTGACTACATTGGTATGCATTGTGTGAAAGTTGTTGGGAATTAGCATCAACACTTTACAATACAACTTTTAAATGTAATTAAACAGCAATTTTCTTTTAAAAAGATGTGTATAGCTTGCTGAAAATTTAAATTTTTCTATATTCAAATGATGCCTAGATTACTGAAAAGTGACAGTGTAAATCAAAACACCATTAAAAAATAGCAGGTTAAACATGAAACAGCACTGTCTTGATTTACTATACAAGCATTGTCTACTATTATACATTTATCAATATGAACATCTACTGTAAGGGTTTCAACTGATAGTCTTCACTCAGAACACAATATTTCTTGATTTGCACCAGTATCAAATTTGTATCTGGTACATGTTTAAATAGACAACACTTTCCTTTCCAACATCTTCTAGACTGACAAGAAATAGGCAGAATTGATACTTGATACACACTGGATTATAAATACTGTTGAACTTAAATGCCTTTTAAAGGTAGAAAATGTACACAAATTTTTTTCTCAAGTATGAATCTGCATCTGCCCATTCAATGGATGAGTACCGTATATATTCGCTTATAAGTCAAGACAAACTGCAGACAATAAAGGTCCTGATCTGCCATAGAATAGTGTACCTGCAGACCAAGGCATATGTTGTTTGTTCTACTGATTACTCCTAAACAACTACATAGATTCAGATCTGCTGAAACATTATGCAATAGTAGATCTGGGCCTGTATTTTTTTGCAGTTGGATTAGACTTATAAGCGAGTACATATAGTTAATAGTACAGGACAAGAGGAAAAATGGTTTTCTTGAACACATGCATTGGGAGTTTCTGCTAAGAAACATAAATATTGGCTTTTTAAGCAATTGTAACTGAAAGTCATGGACATTTATTGACTTGTTTTTATACACAAGATGTACATTGAAATTGGTGTGAAATGAATGACCTTGTGGCTTATGTAAACAATATAATGTTGTATCTGCCAGAGCCAACTATTTGGGAACTTGTTGTGAGTAGGCCAATCACTTTTATGGATCAAGAGGGATACCCAACAAATGGACAAGTCATTTTCAGATAGTCATTGAAAAGTAAAAGGGAAATAATCCCAGCAAAAATTAAAATATATGCTGATAACTATGGTTTTCCACTAATACACAGCAAAAACAAAGAGTGGCAAGATTTATTGTTGCAATACAGCGGATGCTAGCAGCTCGGAGTCGGTGCTGTTCAATTAAAAGTCAAAAGAAGAATAATTTAGATCCTGACTTGCCATGATATAATTGGCTAGCAGATTAAAATTTAAATTTTTTTGGTTGAATTCATAAGTAGAATAGTGTACATCATAATTAACAGCATAAAATGTGCTAGTAGAGTAGGCCTGTTCAGTTGTAATCATAGACCCTCATTTAGTGGTGTATGATATGCTAGCAGATCAGAATCTATGCTGTTAAATTGGATCATAAGTAGAAAGAATAGTGTACATTATGATGTACCAGCATAACATGTGCTAGCAGATCAAGGTCTATGCAGTTATGATATACCAGCATACAATGTGCTTGCAAATCAGGGTCTGTGCTGTTCATTTGAAATCATAAGTAGAATAGTGTAATGTAGATCCTGAGTTTTTATAAGATTATTCAAAGGTAGATCTAGGCCTGTGATGTTCTCAAAATGCATGCTAGAAATAATACAGGAGATCAGTGATTATCGAACCTCTGCACCAGAACCCGTTTTCCAGGTATTCTTTGTAATGCTAACATTATCACATGCATCAAGTTGGTACAACTCATAGTATAAAGACTTTTGCAGTAGAATAGTAGACAATCACTGACTAAACCATCAGAAATTTACTGTTTTCTGGTGTTTTTTCAGAGCTCTTAACATTCTGGATCCTGAGAATTGCACTTACAATGAGCCGCCTGAGATCTTACAGTTAGTCTTAGAGGAAAGAGTAAAAGTGCTCTCCAACATTGCAGCTGCTCAACTTAAGGTATGCAGACACAGATATGGCTGAAAGAACGACCGACAAACAGATACAGATGTTGGAAATTTGTCTTCTTTCAAATTTATCACTTTAATATGTATGCTTTTGTCAGAGAATACATGGGGTTCCAAGAATTTTTTCAGTTTTTATAATTAAAACTTTTTTGTAATAGCTATCTTATGTTTTCCTCAAATAGAATAATTGCTTGTCATTTATCATTGACCAATAGTTTAACCATAATGCTACAGTTGTCTTTCCATGAACAATTGCACGCACAATAAAAATAACTAAAATTGTATTGGACTTGAAGTCAATAAAAGTATATTTCCTAATCATTTCAGATGGATGCATATAGGGAAGTTGTTGAAAGCTGTTCTCAGATTTTCCAGTTAAATCCCAAGAATGAGAAAGCAACATTCAGAATGGCTAATGTAAGAACCTTGATTCTTTAACGACTTCTCATGATTGTCTTTATTTTGTCACCGGTATTATTTCAAGAACTTCTTAAATACAGTGAATTTTTCCAATTTTTCTAAAGATCTCAAAATTTTGTGAACATCCATCCATATTATTTAGTTCGGAATTATGGGTTTTTCAATATATGTTAAGTAGGCATTTAGGGATTACAATACAGCCATAATATTTGCATTTTCCTGAAATTAATCTTGTTTTATTTCTTAGAAACACTTGTAGATCTCTTAAAATTTGAAGAATTTCTCAACCTGCTTTTTTTTTAAGACTAATGAATCCAATGTGTTCACTATTTAAACTAGAGTTTTTTCCATCCCTTGTTATATATGTACCTCTTTCATCATTATCAGAAATATCGTAGGCAAGATCATGCAAAAAACTTTAAGATGTTTTATGTGGAAATTTAATGACTCTGGGACCAGGTTTAAATGAAAGTACACAGATTGTTATTTCTGATGTGGTATTGTAATTAAAACATGTTCTGAAAATATGATGCCAGTGCAAAAAGAACAAGTGCAGCAATTATCAAGAATTTAAAGTAATAATCATAATAAAAGCTATTGACAAAAATATGAACAAAAACTGATACCTCTTCTCAAGTTTTTATTGGTATTCTTCATAAAATCTTCAGTATTCTTTTTAAGTGGATATAGGTTAGAAATAAAGTCAAGATATTTCTTTGAATGCAGTACTTAACTGATACTGCTGATGATAACAGTGACACTATTCATAACAATATTATCGAGATCTCTCATTTGTTCCCATTCTGCTTGGGAAGAAAAGTGACATCTATTTTCTGAGAATCTACAAAATATAATAAATGACACTCTTGTATCAAATTTCATGCTTGTAATTTATGAAGAAATATTCAGGATTTCATTAAATCTATACTGGTAAAAAAAACTTGGAGTTTACTTTCATATTTTTGTCCAGTAAAGTATACATTGTTGAATAAAATCATCTTCCAGGACACATTTTTTTTTAGATTAATGTGTGAAATGGAAACGGGAAGTTGATATTTATTTTGTACCTTTTAAAAATTGTTGCTTAAATGCCAGATTTATTGTATGCATAAAATTTAATGTATTTTTTAAGGGCAGTATTAAATCATGAGTTTGTCATGATATCATTATAGTGTTGTTGAAAAATGTAATAATTAAACCATCCAGAGTAGTGAGGAAAGCATAAATTTTATACCTTTCAACATCATTAAATCTTTTTGCTTGCAGCTTGCGTGTAATTTAATTGATTTGTACTTTATTAAGGCTATGGAGAAACTTGGAGAAACAGAAGAAGCACTCCATTGGTACAAAGTTACCATCACTATTAATAGCCAAAATAAGGTCAGTTGTTTTCTTTTCTTTTTTTTGTGTTTTTGTTGTTGTTGTATTATCCTGTCATTAATGCACAACAGCATTGCTAGAGAAAGCTACACAAATATGTCAAAATACCATCCATCTATAAATTCTTATTTTTACATGTTTTGTTTTGTTTTTTGTTTGTTCTTTTTTTTTTTTGCAAGAATGCTTTAGTTCTAGCCTTTGACTGTGTAAATGGCTTATACTTATGATAATGGTAAAGTTTTTGGATTTTGGGTTTATAATGTCCAAAATCAAAATGACAAAAAAATGTCAATATAATATCTTTTACTATAGTAAAATGTATGCTCATCATACTTCATGGATGGTTTATATTTTAGGTTAGCAAGTTAAATAATAGTAGCTGCTTGCATGAAATAACTTAAATTGCTGACCACATACTTTCACCACACTTTATGAATCCTTCATATTTGGACCATACATTAATGTTTCCATAATCTAACTACAGAGGCATTAAATAACTAAATAATGTTTTAGTTCTGTATCTTTTAATATACTTTTGGTACACTGCCTTATAATCTTTTTTATTAGCCATAACATAAATTGAATTGTATAAATTACAGGGTTTTTGATTAAAAAGATGGTATCAAGTTAATCAATTTCTCGAAAAGTCGGGGATGGGCTTATTTTCAAAGAGATAAATCTTTAGTAAACATTTTCAAATGTTTTAAAAATTGGGTTGAAAGCTTCCCCCAGTGTGCTTAGAAATATATAATAGGTACTCTTGTCATAAAAGGTAGCTAATGAAAGTAATCTTTTTTACTTATGATGCATCCCATGAAAATGTTTGTTTAGTTTTTGAAAAAGTTGGGTTTATGTGAAAAAGTAGACAATTTTTTATGCCTTGTTGTGGATCCCTAAATTAACATAGCACTATATATAGACAGGGTTTTGCTGATGTGCTATTAAACCATATTCTTATACTTACTATTAAGTGTTGGCTTTTTATCATTTTAGCACTTATATTTATCTCTAATTTGTTACATTTTATCCAGGAGCAGTCCAGAAAAGAAAGTTATGCATTAGATTGATATCAAAGATCACGAGATGAGTTTATGCTGAAGTTATTTATAAATTATTCATCTTTTCTCCTTGCAGGAAGCTTATTCAGCAGTCAATAGGCTTAATCAAATCAGGAAAAAAGAATTGGAAAAGGAAAGAGCAACATATAGTAGAATGATGGGAGTCAAAAAACCTCCTCCTCAAAACACCAAGAAAGAGAAGCCTTCAAAGGTATCAATTTATCCAGAGCAGTTGGGGTGCAGGCAGATTAGCAAACTTGGAACATGCAATTAAACTTACCTAAATGGATAATGTTAGGACAACAAAAATGTTAGCCATTATATTATGGTGATGATTAGCATTAGGTTTGGTCACACAATATTTGAACCAAAACAATTAACCAATCTGCAGTGGAGATTGGGTTAAAGAGAGACCATATCTTGGAAAGTTTTTCAATATATGCTGTTTCTTCTTTGTATTCTGTTGTGAATGTCACATAGCATTCAAAATATATTACTATCAGTCTCTTGACACATTCATTTGTCTTTTAAATGTCAGATTTGGTTATATTATTGTTTAATAGGATAATATATTTTAGTAGGATAAATATATAAATATATATTGTTTAATAGGATAATATATTTTCAGTGCCATATGCCTAAGATGAAAAGTATTTATGGATTTTTTTTGCCATTAAACTTATCATTGGCAGCCAATTATTCAGTCCCACTGAGTGATAAATTAGGTTGGTTTCATTGATTGCCAAGATAATTTCAAAAAGAATAAATTAAAAGATTCCTATATCCAGTGTTCAAAGAAATTAAAAGTTAGATTTTTTAGCCCAAGTAGGTATTGAAAGGATTGTAAGGAAAATTAGTCTGTACTATAAATAGCTTTATCTAGATAATCAACATATTTTTTTAAAAAATTATTCTTTTTTGCAGCAGCAGCAGCAGCAGCAGAAGTGGTCTTGGTCTAAATTTTTGGCTGGTGGAGCAGTGCTAGCTGGAGTTGCAGCTATTGGCTTTGGAGTTTACAGATACTTCAGCAACTAAATGATCCATCTTTTAGCCACTCAACCAAGAAATCGACTTACTATAGAAAGGATTCTGTTGTATATTTTTGTTCAGAGATTTACTTTAAATTTTCCGAGCAGTCTGTTCTTAGTGCATACCATTTAGAACATTTTCCAACCACATCAGACATCTTTTTATCTATGTAATTGACAAATTGGCAACATTTTTATATTGCCTAAGATAGTAATTAGATTTTTATTATTTGTACTCAGAAGATGTTGAATTTTCCGGTCAGTACAATTAGGTCTAGAATTTCATTATTCAGTCATTATTATAACATTTCTGAAGTATTTTTGTACCTGCATTTATCAAAAACATAAAAACAAAGTCACTTCATTTTTCCTAATTGAAGTTTAATTTCATACTTGATTCTTTATAATCTGAGTAAATTAAGTTCATTCCATTATAAATAGTCAACATTTTTGCAGGAATTGATTATTTGATTAAACTTTTAATCCTATCTTCAATTCAAAGATTTTCTATCATGGAATTTGAGGTTCTTTCTTAAACTCTCTAAGGATAAAAGTCACATCTCAGAGTTTTATTATATAAGGAAATCTTAGTCATATATGTAGTTCTTAGAGCACTTTATTTCTTCCAGTTAGATAGTGTCATGAAAAAATTTGGTTCATTCCACAGTTCCTGTAGTAACATTTCAGAAATTAAGTCTGAGCATGACAGTCAAGTTTCATTATTTAACTTTTCATTGGCACTGATAATAACAATGGAACTATATTTTTTGGTAATACCAATTAATCTCAATATACTGAAATAAAGAGATACTAAAGTAAATAGTAAATTTATATAAATATATTTTTAGTGGTTAAAGATTATTAAGTTTTCTTCAATACTGGATGCCAGTTATAAAAAAGGAACTGCTTGAACTTAGAGTTAAATTTGTTTCTGAACTATATCAGGGAATAAAAGTATGCAGTACAATTTAATAAATGAGACCATTACATTTTTTTTAACAATGCATGTTATAAATTTTGCCATCAATCTAGGAATATTCTTAAAGTACCCATTTTGAAATTTGATTGTAAATTTATTTTAAATATTTCAAAGATTTATAAAGTAAAGTTTTATGCATAAGTATTATAATAAAAAGTGTCAATGAATAGTTTCATTTTCTGGTCTAGCATTGTGATATAAAGTAAATGTCAGTTCCATTGTCATGAAAACCTTAAATGTTTGCAAGACATGGTAGAAATCCAAGATTAGTTTTGCGGTAATGTTCTTTAAATGATACTAAATTTGCCTGTTATTATGCTGTAAGTGGTTTCACATCTTTATAGATTCAAGTGTTAAAAATTAAGTATTAGTAGTGACAACCAGATGGAGGATTTGATTTAGCTTTTCAGTGTTCTAAAGTTATAAAGGCATGAAGAACCATATAGTTAGTTTCCCAGATTTGGTTGATTTCTTGACTTGGTTTTCTGCAAAAACAAAAATTATGATCTTAAAAAAATAGAACAACTTTGATATCAAAATATTGCAGACTTTTTTCATTCCCTAATGAGTAAGTTTCCTTTTTTTCTAAATAACTATGATAATGCAAAAGATCTTAAATTTGTGTTCATTCCTGGATACAGTGAATGTTGCTTTTCATACATTAAACTCTGAATATTTTTTAGCTTGGATTTCTAACATGTGACAACAGTTCTCCATGTCTGCCATCATTTATACTTCAGTTTTTCTTCACATATATTTTTCACTGAAAATTATTATTAATACTTTTTTTTAGATTAGTTTAGTTTTTTAACCACTTTGCAGGTACAGATTGGTTTAGTTTTCTAACCACTTTGCAGGTACAGCTTGGTTTAGTTTTCTAACCACTTTGCAGGTACAGATTGGTTTAGTTTTTTGACCACATTTCAGGTATGTTTTGTACATTATTTTTCTAACCACTATGCATGTACTTTGTGCACATTATTTTTCTAATCACTTTTCAAGTACTTTTGCACATTATTTTTCAGTTTAAAAAAAATAAGTTTAATGATAAAAGTTGTCACAGCAATCATTGAAAGCTATTATTAGATATGGCAATAAAATCTTATTTCAGGAATAAACAAAATAATTTAGAGTTGTCTTTTAGAGTTTGGTTTTCACAAAAAGTAAATGGTGGATATATATGCTGTAACCTGCTTTCTGTCATATGTTAGAAAATAGATATCCTTTGTTGCTACGTAATCATTTTTGCTTCAATGAAGGATGAAGGCCACATGTTGTGATTTAATCAGAAAGTAGTCTTGAATAATTTATCAATTTCAAAAAAGTAAATAGGATATGTATTATTGACTTTTTCATTTTAAAAAATGGATAACAAATTTGGTTTATCAAAAATGGAATTAGTCTATGAACTTTGGCTTCATAAGTAGCAGGAAACAAAAATTACTTTTTATTTAAAACATGATACATGTTGATTTTACAAAATAAGAATTTATTGTACCACTTTTGAATTCAAATCAAGTTTGACTTTCCAAAGTCATGAACATAATAAACATTTTCATTTGTCACAAAAATGGCTTTGTAAAATTTGAAATAGATCAACTTTGTTTTGAATTTTAAAAAAAGAAAATTGATAAATTTTGGAGTTTACAAAAGGAGCTAAAACAAAAATAGTTTCAACATAAAGGAAGTAAATAGTTATTAATCTTTTCTATATTGAAGCAGGATAATTGAATTACTGCTTGAAATGAAGACATGTTTTTTGCTTTCATACATTTTGGTGTTTGGAAAATGGAATTTCAATGCTCATGCAGTTAATTTAGAATATATGTATTTACACAAAATGTACTTAAAACAAACTTTTGCTTTAACAGAAAGAGATTAATCATGCATTTTGGCATTAAAAATGTTTTTCAAAAATTGGCATTCTCAAACAGTATTTGCTAATAAACCATTTTCCAAAAGTAGTTATCACATAAATTTCTCTCAAAAAAAAGAGAAGCAGTTAACAAATTTGGGCAGTCATAAAAACTTATGTCAATCTTATGTCTGATATGCAAAGAAAATAAATGTGCATTTAACATTTACCACAAGAAAAATAATGTAAATTTTGGCTTTCACAAAAAGTAGGATACAAATT